>JANTNT010018900.1:0-13240 GCA_024752375.1 Entacmaea quadricolor | reverse complement strand
ATAGAATCATAAGATATTATTGGGCTACCTTTGGTATAGAATCATAAGATATTATTGGGCTACCTTTGGTATAGAATTAGAAAAAATAGGCAATTTTGCATGATGGCATCATTTTACTATGACAACAAGAATACTTTTTGTTTTTTCTTTGTTATTCAGATTTTTATTCCTTTAAAGGAGAACAGTTAGACAATTAGTACTAATTATAAAACAAAAGAAAGTGAGCAAAGCATTCTGGTAGTAGTAGTAGTAAATGACGTAATCATGCAAGTTGCCTAATATTTGATTAATTGTGGTATAGAATCAAAACATAATTGGGCTACCTGTGGTATAGAATCAAAATATTAGTGGGCTACCTGTGGTATAGAAGTAGAAGATATGACTTGGCTGCATGTTGTATTCTCAGTAATCAAATAATAAAAGAAGAAAAATAGTGAGTTTCAAACCCAACCAGCACTAATGTGCAATTTCCAAAATTATATTCCTTTACTCTTTTCCTTTAAGTGGTATTTCAATTGTTTTATTCTCAGAAGTCTCGCTATCAAGCTAGAATGTTGATATATCGAACATGGCCTATTCCTCAAGGGAAGACATTCTTTTGTTTGAACTACTTTTTTCCCCTTCTTCTCACAAATCAGATTTTCTCCTATTACTTATTTATATTTTAATTGATAATTTATTAAAAGGTCTTTTTGGAATAATTCAGTATGGTGTACATATAAATGGTTATTATAAGGATGACAAGGGTGACATCTACATGTGGATTGGAAAACGAAGCTTGAAAAAACAAACATATCCTGGCATGCTCGACCAGATAGTAAGTATCATAGTGTTATACTTTACCAGAAAACCCAGGATTTTCTTCAAAGGGAGTGGGTGAGGAGTGCAATTGTACAATTGGTAAATGTAATAGGCAGTAGGTTTTGAGGGGACATATTCTGTAATGCACATACATGCAATAGCCCCAGATTAACTCCTTCCTCTCAGCTGTCTACCAGTGTAGCCAGCTGTCCAATAAATGAAGCAATTGCAAAGGATTGTTGTTGAAAATGAAGCTCAAATTTCCAAGCAGTTAATGAAATAAAAACCCACACACACTGGTCAGCTTGTGCATGCGTTGGACACCTGGATACCACACAACTGTATTAAACCCAGTGTATATAATAATTAATGATTTATACAAGAACACAAGTCAATACAAGTTCACTTTTGGTAACTTCTGGTGGCTTGCAGTATCTTCATACCATTCAAACTTCAAACAAAATACCAAAATACAAGCTGTAGTCTCAACTTGAAGAACATGCAATTTGAACAAGTGTTCAAATAAATTGCAAGTCAACTCAGGCTATCACTATTCATTGAACAATGGTGTGTATGTGAGATGCAAGATCAAACTTACATTGACTTCAGTGTCTAATCTTGTACCAGGTCGCTGGTGGAATAAGTTGTGGAATGGGTGTCAAAGAAACGTTGATCAAAGAATGCGATGAAGAAGCATCCATCCCAGAATGCATTGCAAGTGAAGCAGTTCCTACTGGAACTGTAAGGTACAACATACTAATATTTAATCTGGGGGGGTCTCCAATTGGAAAAAAAGACTGTGATGCTCATCATTGCTCACCATACCTTTTATGGATCAAAATCAGCCATCTGGTACTGGTGTCTCATATTTTATTGGACTACCAGAGACTGAGCTGGTCCCTTTTAGGGTGTCTAACATTTTATTGGACTACCAGAGACTTAGCTGGTACCTTTTAGGGTGTCTAACATTTTATTGGACTACCAGAGACTTAGCTGGTACCTTTTAGGGTGTCTAACATTTTATTGGACTACCAGAGACTGACCTGGTACCTTTTAGGGTGTTTTTTGAGTACGGTAAATAAGATACCTGAGAAAGGAATTACTGCAGCAACAACAACAACATTAATTTTCAAGAAGTTGTTTTTCAAAGATTGTATCTCTAATACCATTAAAACTGCAAAAAAATAATTTGTACTGTCGTTAATGAGCTGGCTCCTTTTAGGGTTAAAAATCTTGTTGCCACATGTCCACTAGGATAATACTCCTTTCAGGGGTGATTTCTGACGAGCTTCCCACCTGCAACCACATGGCCTTGAGCTCAATGGTCTAGGAACGGAATGAGCACTTAAAGGAACAATGCATGTGCATGTGATTACATCTTAGGGAAAGTTCATCTAATATGACCAGGGGGGAGCATGAAGATTTTCGATTTTCGAATAGTAAATTTTCAGAGCTCCCCATTTCTGAATGTGCTAAATTTTGTGCCCCCCCAGTGCTCTAAATAAACTAAGAACAAAATGGCTTCTCTCTTATTTACTACAGTTACTGCTTTGAGGATGAAAGAGGTATTTTTCCTGAGCTTCAGTTCGTATATGACTTGATTTTACCAGCTGATTTTGTTCCTATTCCTAATGATGATGAAGTGAGTCAATTCTATTGCTGGCACATAAATAAGGTACAAGTATTTACTGTAGTAAGGGACTGTTTGTTTATTATGTCGCGGGGGGGATTTTTTCCAAAAATTGTCCAGTTTAAAAAATTATTCCCCTCACAAAATTCTTTTGAAATTAATAACCCCCCTTCAAATTAATAATTTAAATTTTTTACCCCTCCCCCCATCTCCCAGGACAACACACACACACACCATCATTACTACCCACTTTCATTTCAACCCATATGGTGCCAAGAGTCTCGCCAAAATTAAACTGGAAGTCTCAAATTTTTCAAAAATAGGACTCTGAGTCTCATTTTTATGGACAATTATCTTGGAATCTTGGTTTCTCTGCCAAATTTACCATCTCGAAGACTAGACTTTTTTGACCATTGCAGCTTTTTTTTTCTTTGAACTAAGCAAGGATTTTCCTTTTTTGAACATGAGCAAAGCAAGAAAATTTTTGTTATCTATTTTAGCCAATAGAGCTTTTTTCTGCAAGGGAAGCAAGGCTTCGTGTGTTCTCGAAAGGTAGCGAGATTGTTTTTATCGAATGTGAGCTAAGCAAGAAAATTTTTAAAGACCTTTTTCAGTTAATACAGTTTTTTGTGTTAGAGGCAAGGCTCATTTTGTTTTCGAGGTGAGGTTTTTTTCTGTCAAATTTTGAGTATATAAGCATATACATTTGCTCAAACTTGAACCCCAAAAGAAAGGAAAATATGTACATTCTACTTTGGCTTGAATGTATTAATACACAATCTCAAAATCAAATCGGCAAAATTAGTAGCCTATTTCACTTCTGGAAAAATTTACCCCCTATTATTTCTTTATTCACAAAGTTTACCCCCTCAAACTGTATTCTCAAAACTTTACCCCCCCATAAAAACCACCAGTCCCCCCTGTGACATAATAAACGAACAGTTCCTAAATGACTGTAGTAGAGTGCTTTTAGTCAAACTGTTCAATAGTTAATGTCACCTAAATTAGATAACTATTTCACTATTTTAGCTGATGTCACATAATTTGTAAAATCATGTGCTAATGCTCTGAAAATCAGGGGGCATAGCAGAACTTGGTTCTTTGAAAGCTACATCGTCGGATCTAAGCAAATGAAGAATGTGAGAGTAATCTATTTTCAACAGCAGAATGACATGGAATTATCTGGTCAATTGAAAGTTTTATAATGAAATCAGCTATTCTTATAAAAAATGTATGAGCATTATCCTTATTGGAGACCTCCATAGTGTTCAAGTTGGATGACAATGAAAAAGCTTCAAGCAATATTGTCGACTTTTCAAGAGAATGAAACTGTTATTGAATATAATATTGATGAATGAACACTCAAACTATGAAAAAAAAAAGACTAAATGAGAGGACAAGAGCATAGTCAAATGCATGCACAAAACAATGACAATATCTGTAACTTTGTTATGTTGGTTGATACCAGAAAATTCACCCAAATCACTGTCAAATGCAACATTTTCTATCGTTTTATTTACACTGTGTTTATGTTTAAACTCAACAAATCATAGTCAGATAATTAAACAAAATACATTCTGAAGCTTGAACTAATATTTATTTTTTCTTCATACCAGATACTAAACCCTAGTAAATATGGATTCAGCTCCCCCTGAATTACATGGCCATTAGTTTGCAGGCACACACTATTTTAGGTGACGTCACCTAAATAGTTAAGTAATTTAGATAAATTAATCTAACTATTGAACAGTTTGACTAAAAGCACTATATGGCTTATTGTACAGGTAATTATAGAAATAATTACAATATAACATGCATTCTGATTGGTTGTGCTGATGCAAGAACAGCACACAGCACAGTGGCACAGTCAACATTGATTTATATTTAGATTTATAAAAGAAATAAATGAACTCATCAACTGTGCAGTGTGCAGATTTAAAGCACTCAGGGATTTATCAGACCAATTGTAAAGTTATGAGAAGCACTTTATTTCTTGTTGTGCTTCTCAACGCTTTGTTCATGTCTTAATTCTGCACACAACACATGCACTTCCTTTTTATTTCTTCAGGTATCATATCATTCAGTAGAATCATAGCAGAGCAATGATGATACCTATGTGACCTTTTTATCTCAGAGAGCTGACCTGCACATGCAGCTGCATAATATGGTCCCATATTTGCACTCCTAAAAGCCTTTATTTGCACTCAAAAATGTCATATCATGTAATGAGGGATTTCATTCCTTTGTATGAGTTACAGAACTAGTGAAAACAATCCTGTACAATTGTACTTTTAACTTTCCATGTCAAAGGAATCTCTAGAACTGTTTCATACGTAGAGAAAGGTGGTTAAGTCATGTAGGATAGGCTGAATATAACATATTAGGAAGCATAATAGGTAAATTACAAGCCTTGTAATGTATAATGACAGAAGAAGACTGCACTGCAGCCTTTGACAACTTCTGATCATATAAGATAGTAAACCAGTTTGACTAGAAACCGTGAACAGCTTTTTCTAGAACTGTTTCATACATACACTCATGTTCTACAATTCTCCTTAGATTTGCTTCAGTTAAAGCTATTGAACTCTCCTTGGGTATTTCTTTGTGATCTAACTGATCTTGTTGAACATATCTGCAGGTCAAAGAGATGATAGCAACAGATGAGTTCAAACCTAGCTGTGCTCTGGTTGTATTAGATTTTCTGATTCGCCATGGAGAGATAAGTCCTGACACAGGTATGTAACCCACTCAAATAAAATTCATAAAATACAGTCTCGATCTAGTTATCTTGCTAATTGACCAATTCAGTGCATGGGTGGCATAGCATTGAAAGCAGAAGGTTTATGTGGTTTCTCCATTTTAACTCCCTCTGTAAAAATCAACATTTCTAAATTCCAACTGGACTTCAGTGGACAAATAGCCAGTGTGTGGATGTGCCACTGAAAATTGCCATTTGTTTATTAAGCCTTCATATAGTGTAATTGGTGTTGGAGTGACACCAAAAACTAGTTTAGACATTTTCATTGTATTGTTGTGCAGTCCTACAGAATTTTTCATTGTTTAATCAATTTTGATAGTACTTATTAAAACAAATACACTCAAATGCTGTCCCTGATGTCATGTCATTGACATGCTGGAAGTATAAACCTTCATAATTTCGAGACACATCACTCAAATCAAGTAATATTTTACCATTCAACTATTTACCTCACTTAGAATAAGTACTGAAAGTATTGTCTCAGGGGTGAGGTGCACTTCAATACTATTAGTACAAAATAAAAACATTTATCATTTGTGGCTATTTATCAACTGAAATCCAGTTGAAATTCAGAAATGTTGATTTTTACGGAGGGAGAAAAACTTGAGAACCCAAAGTAATTCCTTTGAAGCAAGAAAGACATATGATGTTGAGCTGGAATGGATCTTGGGTCAAGTTGGTGAGAGGGAGTACTCTCACAGCTGTGACACCTCTGTAAGTACACATGAAGGCTGACCACATTGAGTTGGTCAATTGACTTTCTTATTCAGGGTTGTCATTAATATTGAAACTTAAATTATCTGCAACTACTGATAAAAGAAGATGATGATTAATTGTTATTCACATTATTGACACGTCATACAGATAAATGCTTTCTTTTTTTAACAATGGTCTAAAAACTATTTACTATATGTTAGTTACACATGATTTTTTAAAAACAATTTCGTTCCTTTCTTCCTCTGAGTTCTCTTTTTTTATATTCCTTTCCTATGACTCAAATGTTATCAAAGTTATCTGGGAGACATTCTTGGTCGGTGTTGAAACAGTTTGATTAATTTTTGTATTTGAATTATTAACCACCCTCTTGTGATAGTGAAGTGTTCTTTCTTTAAAACTGAAGTGTTGCCCTTGAGTAAATTAAATTATTTGACAACCCTAATTACCACAACTTCTTCAGAGCTGTCAAAAAGGATGTAACAATTCGAAGTGTGTTCTCCGTTTTCAACCTTTGCTTGAATGATCACAAAGTGTACTTCAGAATGAACTGACTGGATTCTGTATTCTTCTTTCTTTCTTTCCTTCTTTCTTTCTTTCTTTCCTTCTTTCTTTCTTTCTTTCTTTTTTTGGATGGTGAAATAATTGTTCCTAAGTTTCATGATTATTTTAGTTATGCTCGTATACCGAAAGTATTGACTTTTTTAATGTCATGTCCTTTGTCACCCGGTACAAACGTATTGTCCCAAGATCAGTCTATCATACTCTTTTGTCAAGTCAAAATGTTTGAAAATGTCAATTTTTAATAATATTTTAGTCATGGCAAAGACTGATGCGAATCGTCAAAAATGACTTTTTACTTATGAAGGTTGCACATTTGAAGAAAATAGACTAATCCAAGGTTATTTCCACCGTCCGGTAAAAAAAACCGGTAAATTTTATAGTAAAAGCATGCCTTGATTTTGAAAATTCATATCCCTAGCTACCTTTATGTCGGATTTGAAAACTAATAATCTTTATTCATAAATGTTTGAAATCCCAATTACCTGACAGAAAATTAGGCCATAAAGCGACTTTAAATTAACATACATGTATTAAGCTAATTTTAATCTTCCCACGTTTTTAATACCTATCTAATTTTTATGGCACTAAAAGCTCTGATTAACCCAAATTCAAGCCTGGTTTATCGGCTTATATTTAGAGAATTCAGTAAGAGAGCAGAAATCTTACTAATAAAAATTTAAAATTAGAAATACAGCGAAAATGTGTGGAGATATGAATTTTCAAAGTCGCATACATTTACTATAAAGTTTGCACCCTTTGCAAGATGGCGGAAATAATCTTGGATGGGGATATTCTTTTACCTTGGTATTAAGGATTTATAAGAACCATTTTTTCAGGCTTTATTTTTATTCATTTATTTATATTTTTGCAATGACTTTATGTATTCTCCATAGATAATTTATATTGATTAAAATATTTTTTTGTAACAATAGATTTTCTTAATTTAATCGTTTTATATTTATTTATTTATTTATTTTTGTACGTTGTACGAAAACATTTTACCATTACATTTTGAATTGAGAGGGATGTCTTTTACACCAGTTAACACGTTGGTTTGAATTGTTTTTCTAGAACACTATTATGCAGACTTTGTTAATGGCTGTCATCAACCGACTGCAATTTGAATCGATAAAATTTATTAGCTCTGTGGAAATTTTTTAAAATTTGGCTGATCAAGCAAAGGTTGATCAGGGGTTGAAAATCAGTTCTCGCTGTGAATCCGAACAAAGCTATTTAAAAACACAATAAATGTCTTATAAAATAACCTGTCGTGACAAGAAATAAATGAGTTTCAGAACTTATTCTTGCTACATTTTTTTGTTCTTTGATTGTTGGTATAATTGTACGTTGTATAATTGTTGTATTTTCTCTTCTTTCTTTCTTTCTCTCTTACTATCATTCTTTCTTTTTCTTCTTTTCTTTCCATTTTCCTGCTTTCTTTTTATCTTTCTTTTCTTAGGGAAGGTACGTTTTTTATTGGGGGGGGGGGTATTGGGGGCGAGGGCTGGTGCTTCAGAGGGGAGGGTCATTTAGAGTCAAAGTTGCTTGTTTTGGACATACAATCGAAAAAAACTCGCTTTTGAAGTTGAAATGTCGCGAAAAATGTTTGTTATCTGATTAAGATTGTATTGCTAGACAACAAACATAAAAACGATCGTAAAATTTCAAAAAGTGATCGTTTTTTGAGCTTTTGTATCTCGATATGCTCCCATTTGCCCTTGTTCGCCGCCTTCGCGCGCCTAAAATCTCTATTATAAAGCAAATGAAGAAGGCAAACTCATGTTAAAACTTTATACTGTCAGTAAACACTCCGAACATTTGAGAAACACTCCGCGAGAAATGTTAGAAGCACTCGCCTACCGCTCGTGCTTTTAAACATTTCTCTCGTGTTTTCAAATGTCCGTCGTGTTTTCTCACAATATAAAACATGTCTTAGCCTTTTTATTTGTTTAAAAAAACATAGGTTTGCTATGTTATAAAACCTGGTAAAACAGGTATTTAGCCAATCAGAGCGCGCGTACTATTCAATCTATGTTATAAATAAACAACTGATAAAAAATTATCTAGTACAGAAAGATGAGCAAAATAATTACACAAAAAGAAACTTAACATGATTGGCTCACTATTTTTAAAGATTTTATAATCTTCAATTTCAATCTCTCATTAATTTCACAGGCAGCTCTATTAACCTTTTTTGAATTAAAAAGAAACTACGATTTATTTTCCTTGTCTATTATTTCGCTTTCCGAATAAATTGCTTCTCGAATCCTAATTGCTTGTATCCACTCCTAAATGTTTTTTTTAATATGCTTCAGTAATTTAGGAGAAAAAAGTTTAGAAGGCTTTCTCTGAACGCGACCAGCTGAGGTTAATTTTTAGACGTGTTAAGCACCTGTTTAGCAATTCGACTCCTTCAAACTTGGTATCTCTTGAATGTTTTAAAAGTTAAGTGCCTAAAAAAGATTTAATCAACATTTCTCAATTTGTCCAGACCGTTCCCATGAGATATGAATTTATTTTTCGTCGTAAACGCATAACAAAAAACAATCCTAAAAAAAATACTTGTACAATTGAGGTATCATATTCCCCAAAGACTTGAAATGGGGCAACCCTAAGTTGGTAGACTTTTTAACTGCCCAATAAAACATGAATATGAATGACTCGCGGTCTTTATATGCCTGGCTGGTCAATCTGAACTCAAGCAAAAAAACGAATTTTATTTCGCCGGAAAAATCACTTGTTCCTTATTTGTCTGTGTTCGCAACTTAATTTTGAATTGTAAAAGTCGGGCAGAAATTTATGTTCAGTTCAATAAGTTGAGAAAGAATTAGTTCAAAATAATAGGTCTGGTTTAATGATTCTGTCTTCAGGCAGTCTGTTGTCATATCAAACATTCCGCCGTGGACTCTCGTGCTGTGTCGTTAAAATACAAGTCTTAATTTTAGCCAGTAGGAGTCGACTTCGAAAGAAATGAAGAAAAACATAACAGTAAATGCTAGTTCTGACATTCACAGCCATAGCAGGCCGCATGGGATTTTTAATTTGCGCAATCCGTTAAGCGTTGTAAGGTCAGTGAAGTTCAGGATCCCTCATTTGAAGATGGACTCGGCGAGCAGTAGCCAATCGAGTATTTCAAACGGAGATGTCGAACTTAAAAGTTATCTTAGCACAGATCTTAAACAGAATTTTGCGAACCTACAAACTGCTTTGAATGGAAAGGCAGAAGAAACGAAAGAAGAAATTATTGGGCCAACAGGAACCGTCCGAGGGTTTAAAAATATGATCAAAGATCGCAAGAAGCATCTTTCGAAAGCAGGAAGTATGCCAGCATTTTCCGAGGTAAGTTAACGAAAGTTTCTCAAAGCCTTGAAACTCTACTGACATAATTTAAAAAACTACGATATTCAAATTAGTTCTTATGTATTTTAGAACGCCGACTCCGAAGGAAAAATTATATTTTATTCGACTTCCATGGGAGGAATACGGTCCACCATCGGAGATTGTCGAACTGTTAGAAAGATCTTCCAAAACCTTCGATTAAAAGTAGATGAAAGAGATATATTTATGAATAAAGAATATCAAACTGAGCTTGACAATCGTGTTGAAATGGAAGGAACGCCGGTTCCCCAAGTGTTTGTCAATGGAGTATGGTTAGGGGTAAGTATAAATTCTATTTGAATAAGAAAATTTTAATCATTGGCGCTGAAAACTCAGACAAGTTGCCTTGTTACGTAAAAAAAACCTTGAACTTCACAAGTTTTAGCAAGAGAACTATACCAAACGATTTATTTGTATTCTTGTTCAAATAAAGATATTGTTCAAGGTCTTAAACTGCCAAGTGGTAGTCTGACGAAACTCAGTGAGGTCCTTGAAGTACTTCTCTTTTTTGTCCCTCTGCTTGCAACAACTTCTTGAAGATAAATTGTTTATGTTCCTAACGTAAAAATAAACTCGAATTGTTTACCAAAGAAAAAATATTTTAATTTAAATTTTTGGTTGCTAAATATTGAATCGTAAACATTGGAAGGATAAGTTTATGCAGATACTCTGAATATGTTAGTTGGTACGATACTATTCTATAAATTGAGCATGAGTAATCGCCATTTCGTATTGATAAAGAAGGTTAATGTTTATCAACAAAGTTTTCATGGATCCAATCGCATTTCGTTGACAACAGTGTTCATTGATGTGGATCTGAAAACGCAGAAAGTCAATTCGCTAGTTTCAGTTCAATAATTATTCGACCAAAAGTCAACTTGAATGGTTTCTTTGCTATTTTAGTCAATTGTTTTGAAGTATATTTTTGACATGGTACAATTCTTAGCAGGGATTTTATTAAACAAAATGTTTTTACAGCCATAGATGTTGATTTTTCAGTGTTTTATGACTTCCAATGTTAACAATTCTGAAGTTCTTTCTACGACCTATACAACTTCGATACTTGTCAGTCATTCACCCTTATCAAAAATATTGACAAAGTTATCTTGTTTAATCCAAATATATGCGTTACTTACAGATATTAACAGACGGTAAAACTATCAGTTATTGATTTCCTGTGGAAAGATCAAATTGTCTCGCTGTTCATTGGTTTTTCTAAGTGAAACACTAAAAACGTTTCACTTTCGATTTCTTCTTCTCTCACACTGAATAGCTTATCCATTAATATTCAGAGTTTTAAAATTTCTTCTGGCTTTTACAAGTCGAATATCGGTTACTACTCAATCATTTTAAATAGCAAAAACATGCTAATATCTCCGAATAATATACTAAATATATATAATATAGATCTACTAGTTTTGTGGTGACAAATTTAAAAAGTAATAACAATAATAAGAGATAAGATTGTCTTACTGATTATTTTTTCCAGATTAATCAAGTTTTTCTTTTCCGTTTTCTTTAGTTTAATTTTTTCCCGAATTTATAACTTTATGATAATAAAAAATAAGATAAAACTAGAAAGATAAATATTTCGGTAAACTCGACATTGTTTTGGCGATGCCATCTTATTTGTGAATGCGTATTGTCGGTAAAAAACTAGAACTCTAATTTAGATTTTCGGACTACTGAGAGCGAAAAAGAAACACCATCAAGTTCGAGTTAACCTCACGCAGAGAATTAATAGCTGAAAAGCCCACCAAGGAAAACCGTTTTCAAACAGAACAAGCTCCATCTTGTCTCTGCGACTTTGTTTATATTTGGTCGATCCTTGAGGATCCTTTCAAAGTATAGGTGCGTGTTCAAAAAAATAGTGAATATTCGCAGAGCCAAAATACACTCTTATATTTTGCATTCCTTTTTATTTCTAGGTGTTATTTTTTATGTAGGTCATTACAGTAAAAAACTTTATCTCCAGGGGATCTTCATTAAATTGTTAAGATCTTTAAGGCCGGCACACACTAGGCGACAAGTCCCAGCGACAGGTCACGGGGACGTGTCACCTATCGTGTACCGCTTCCCCGCGAACACGTCGCTTTCACACATTTTGTCCCGACAACAGGTTTTAAACCAGTTTGAATTCGTGCGACCTTTTTCTGGCACAGAGACAAGATTTTTCACAAGAATTCTACGGTACACCCGAGGGGAGTTATCGCAGTGACGTGTCACCATGTCATGTTGCAAGGACTTGTCGCCTAATGTCAGAATGTGTGGCAATTTTTAGAGACGCATAAAAACAGGTGCTAGTTGACAGCGTCGGAGATTATTGTGTTTGTCAATTTTTAGCTAATTGCACAGAAAGTAATGGATTTCTAGAGTGAATTAGTGTACTTAGAAGTCTGGAAGAGAATTCAAATGATTTAGAAAGTCAATTAGATTTTAAGAGAAAATGCATTCTTTGAACGACTATTCCAAATGAGTCTGAAGATTTAGAGAAAGAGAATTCAATTTTAGGAGGAAAACTGCAATCTTGAACGAATATTTCAGATAAAAATGACTTCTTTGTGTAATTTTCATTAGGTTTCAGTTCACTCTAATCTTGCGCATAATAAAGTATAAACAACTCCCATGAGATTTTGGACAGTAAAATCTCTACGGCATTGCTATCGGAGAAGGAGAATGTCTCAGAGATTTTAGATTGCACAGTTTATTTTGTTCGTTGAGTTATGTTATAGCTTTCGAGATAGGGGCCTGTGTTGATAAGAATGGAGTCATATTCCTGTTTTAGCGAGTAAAGTTGATTTTTCACCCACAATCGCTTGTGCGACATTCTTTTGAAGCTAATCTTACAAGCGTAATATAAAAATTTAACGAGAAAAGTCGCATGTGTTTTCATTTAGCATTCTAAAACTCATTAAAAGTTCGTTAGGTGAGCATTATTATCGTGTGCATTTTTTGATACCACGTGACGGTATCTTTATACCACCATTTAGACATTTTTTCGTTTGTTCAAACTCATGAATAAATTATAAGTTTTATATCACTGATATAGACACTAATGTTTCATTAATGAGTACCAGAGCCTTTTAGCATTCACCCCCACGCACTGCTCGAAATGTACTTGTGGCAACCGTTGTATTGTATTTTAAAATTCTTTTTTCCATGTGGGATGCTAAAACCGACGTCCCAAACCATTGCGCATGTGCACGAGCAAATGCGTTCATTGCTAATTACATTTAGGCTTTATAACTCAACTAAATTATTGGCTATTAAATTTTTACTAAGGGAGCATTCACTTTTTAGAAGGGGGGTTGGGCCGGAGGAATCCCTTTGGGTGTTGAATAAAAAATTTGTAACCCACCCCCAAAAGTAGAGTAAAAAAGTTATGACCCCCTCCC
>JANTNT010018899.1:0-24349 GCA_024752375.1 Entacmaea quadricolor | reverse complement strand
ATATCATTACAAAGGCAGCACTTTCTCCTCAGTTATTTTAAGACCCTGAGTGTTGGTCCGGCCGGGATTCGAACCTCCACCCTATATACCTCCCGCACAAGTGCTTTACCAACTGAGCTATCCGGGCGGCCTCGATGAGAGACCAGACACAAAAGTTATATCTTCACAGTTATAAAGTAAAAATACGAAATGAATATAAATTTATAAATTAAATTTACTCACTTTAGTTCTTCCACGCCTTCACTCATATCAAGATCAACCCTGGAAAAAAACATTACCAGTTACTTCATTATTTGTGAGACTGATATATGTTGTAAATAAAAGTTTGGATATTATCGTAACGATAGCCTCTTTGGTTAACCCTTTGTTAAAGTGCGATCCAAAGAACCATTGGCACTAGGAAATATACTAGAAATGTTCATATTGTTATTCGACCAATCACAAACACCCTCTGACCTTGAGGGGTTAGGAAACAGTTTCTCATAGACGACTTGCACTAAGAGGTCACGTGACCCTACCTCCTTTAAACCAAGCAGCAGTGTCAAAATAAACTCCAGAAATGAAAAGAGCACCTTGATATTAGTAAGAAGGTGAAGTTTTGGCTCATATAATAAAACACAAGAGAAATGACATTAAATACAAAATGCGTTGGATGCCAAGCTGTTGCCAGCCAGTGCATTTTCCCTTACAAATCCTTATAAAATAATCTATTGTGTATTTAATGCCATTTCTTCTGTATCCGCTAAAACTTCGCTCTTCTTACTAATATTGAGATGCTCCTTTCATTTCTGGAGTTTATTTTGACACTGCTTGGTTTAAAGGAGGTAGGGTCACGTGACCCCTTATACCCTCATCTCTGGAGTTGCCCCTTTCCCGGCAAAAATAAAGGATTGTACGAACCCCGAGTCAAGAGTAAATGGTGAAGATATATCCGATCTGGTGCTGAGATCACCATGACTACCACGAATAGGTGACATGTGGTATCCTGAGAGAGACTCTGTCGACTCCTGTAGAAAAAGAAAGTATTATAAGAAACTGAACGCGATATCAAAAGAGAGAGGAGAGGAGAGGAGAGGAGAGGAGAGGAGAGGAGACCGGAAAAGGACATAAGTATTTCTACTCACACCACTTAATAATCCCGATCTTCTTTGTTCTCGTAATTTTGCTGCTTCAGTTGGAAAGTTAAACTTAAAGACGTTGGTTTTTCCAAGCACGATGACATCACCTGCAAATAATTTTTTTTAAAGCTTGAGTTCACCAACATTAAAATAAGAACCGAAATACAAAAAAGTTCGTTCCTCTTAACTTATTTACTACTGTCATCGCTGCTACAGATTCATTGGTATAATTTTACTCACAAGAATAGATAAATGGAACAGTTTTAGCCATATACAATCAGGGATTACAACTCCTTCCTTTCCATACTTTTCCTTTATTAGAGCCAAAAACGTTTTTTCGGCGTACGCCAAATTTGGTTTATTTGTAATTCCTATTCAATCCTATTTAAAATTGCTTTAGCTCAACTACATGCAATTTTATAACTATATGACGATAAGATACCAACCTTGATTAAGTTTGGTTGGCTGTACGACAGAAACTCCATTGACCCAACACGTTGAAGCCAGAGGATCCAACGTCACTCGTCCTTTCGTGTACTCTATTATGCAATGTTGCTTCTCTATGTCCTCGCCATCCACAACTGAAGAACAACCAAAAATGAAGTTTTAGTATCAAAAACTTGTTTTATTTGGTTGTTTTCAGTGATAATCGAGAAGGCAGTCGCTAGAAACACTTGATATAATTCCATAGTACTATACAATCACGCGCGCTGATTGGCTTACGATGTACGGACTTTTTGTGAAGTCCAATGTTTTGAAAAGTGAAGTTCAATGGGTCATTACACAGGCATCCCGCGATATTGTTGTTTTGATAATTCAAAAGTTGGCTATGAGATTCAAGCAAAAAATCGCGGGTTTTTTTTTTTTTTTTTTTTTTTTTTGCGTAAACATTTACTGAACGTAAGTTTCCTAGTCATTGCATGAATTCTTTTATAGAATGAGATTTTATTTAGAAATGACAAGGATTTACAGACCTATGTCTTGGGGGACAGGAGCGTCTTCGAGTCCTACATTTGTCTTTCCGTGCTGTTAAACAAACATCAAGGCAACAGAGTTGAGGAAAATGAACAAACAAATCAACAAAACGAAGAAAAATCAAATTACAAAATAAAACCAAATAGAAGTTAACAGAGCGTCATAACAAAGAAAAACTAAAAAACAGATTTTTCCAAAAAAAATGTTCCAATGACCACAAAACAATGGTGCCAATACGAGGCAAGATCTTGTTTTTTCATACATTTGCTGTTTATTTTTTGCTGAGAGCGAGCGAGAGAGAGCGAGAGAGGTTTTCATACGAGTGAGAAACGTACGGTACCCTTGACTCTTAAATGGCTTCAGTATTCAAGAATCATGATTGGATGGTGTCTGTTTTCTCGCTTTCTTATTAGTTCAGAGCAGCAGAAGCCATTTAAGAGTCACGGTCACCGGATACTATAAGGCAAAAGTTGCCTTACCCCGAGTCTGTAGAGTTTGATTTCGGTCTTGAGAGGATCTTCCTCTAGCCGTACAAGGTGAGGCAACTCAAGATCAATCAGAACACACGACCCTTGGCGCCTTAGAGCCAGTTCACTTTCCTGTAGAAGGAAATTATATGTGTTAAATGAATACGTGGAAACAAAATTAATGGGTTTCATGTGAAAATTCTCCTGCAACTCGTAGCGCAACCACGTTGCTATATATTTTTCATAAATATACTATTTATGAAAAAAAACGATTAAAACCCACCTAAGACCACCCCCTTAAGTCAAAAACGAATACGGTGATCCCCCTTTTATATTTCATATTTTGACTTTATATATGTACTTCTCCTTGTATACAAAGTTTGCAGGAAAATCTATTTTAGGATCTATGCGTTCCGAACTACCTTAATTACTGTGCATTCGAGTGCATCTTGTAAACAGCTATTCCAATTCGATCTATCAGATAGCCGTGTCTGGTTATTTCAGTAAACTTGACATGTTTTTAAGGTATCAGTTAGAACACTGACTTACTTGCATGATCATTTTGGCCTCTTTCCATTTTTCTGTCCAATCTTTGGTTAACTTTTCAACCTTGGCTTCTTTATCGTGAATCTTCTGTGTCGTATTTGTTGCTTCAACGTCGTATAGTCGCTGTGGGGGGAAAAGCATGTTGAAACAGAATAAACTAGGAGTTGTTGAAAGCTCATCCTCGGGTAACTAAGGGAGTCGCGAGAGGGAAAGGTACCCGAGGACGAAGAAAGCTTAAAAAATCTATTAGAGTAAACTCTTATTCCATCATTCCAACATCGAAATTAACAATTATAAAGTAGTTTAAAAGCAATAAAAACAAAAATTAAATAAGAAATTTAGTGCATCAAAACAAAATCAGCTTTCATTGCTTTATCATCATTCGTACACCAGTTTATTGATCAATTTAACCAATACATTCAATTAAGGCTTTCTTTGAAAGTGATTAAGAATTTGTCAGTAAGTCATCACTGATTTACACTGAACATCCCGTAGGAATCGTTCCTCGAAACAATAGCTTCAATAGGCCATTTCCGAGATACGCTTCAATTCCCGTGAACAATTAGTTTCAAGTCGAGGCTTCGTGCCAAGTTTTCATATATTTGCTGCTTTTTCGCACGAAGCCTCGACTTGAAACTATTGTTCGCGGGAATCGGAGCGCATCTCGGAAACGGCCTATTGGTTCTTTTCTCTGAATTTATCTTTTTTCTGCATCGTGTTTGTTCCATCCAATAAAATGAGGCGATACGAACAGTGAAGTACCGCTCGAATGGGGTCAATGGGGTCAGTCGACCGTTTCTCTTACAAGAATCTACAAGAATCTTTTCATGAATAGTTTCTCTTTTTATCCGTCCAATATCTTGGTACTCTCATAGTATTTAAAACATTTGATCACTGGTTGAAGTAAAGGATGGACCAAAGATCCCGAGAGGGAAGGAGTACATAATATGCCATCGTATACCTTCTCGTTCGAAGATCTCAACTTGCTCTTCAGTCTTTCAATCTCAGCCCTTAGATCTCTAATCAGTTTGACGTTTGGATCCTGAAACAAGGTCCAAGTCTTCCAGTCAATAAACGGATAGAAATAGTAGAACATTTCAAACAAAAAGTATTGAGACAGGTTTCAAAAGTGTTTACACGATGCATAATCTTGTTTCTAGAGCCCGGGGGGAAGGGCGGTACTCCTATATATGGACTATACGGGAATGATCCGCTGAACAGGGTATGGTTTTTGGAGTTTCTTGTCATGAACAGGGTATCCTCTTTCCCAATTTTTGTCATTTTCAGGGTACCTATTTTCCAAATAACCTAAGTCACAGTCACAGCCATAGTTTCATCTATCGTTTGTTTGCCACAAAAACGATACTTGAGCTATTATTAGATCTCTTGTTATGGTGTCTTGTTCAAGATGTACAATTTGAGCGATTGGCACTACAGGATAAGAGTATAGGGTTTGTCATAAACAGGAATATACAATCGTACTTTCTGTCATAAACAGGGTAACCGTTTTAGAATCTCAGCGGAACAGCCCCACCCAAATCCTCCTGGAGTACCCCCCCGGGTTCTAGAGCCGGCCTTCATTTTGGTTTCCGTCAACAAACAACTGAAGAACTCTGGGCGAATCCAATATAAAAATAATAAGATCATGTTACACAAGTCAATTTTTCTTACAACTCGAAAAGCAACGACGGCGAATAAAAAACATTGCAAGATGCGCTTGACATGTCACAGGTGTTTTGTCACAACGTTGCGAAAAGCAGACGGCTCTCGTACTTTTCTTGCAACACACAACGCAATTTTTCGTTTCTTGGCGAGTTGCAAAGAGAGGATGTTACACGCGCTATTTCTTCTGCAACTTGTCTCGCAACGGCGTTGCGTTGCGACTTGTAAGAAAAATTGCATGCCGTAAGGGGGACTTTAAAAATGTTAAATACATAAATCAATATTTAAAAAAGAAAAAAAGAAAACTAGTGATTAATCTAGTTTGAGCTGCGTCGGTGTATAATGCATAGACAACCCATCCATCAAATCAATATTTAGTTTACTAGGGACGGGACAGTCATTAAAGTGGTCATCCGAACCACGTGAAGGTCTAACCAATTAGCAGATGTTATAGCAAAGGCAGCAGACTCCGAGTATTGGTCTGGCTGTAGGAGCTTGAACCGACGACCTCCCGCTCAACAGACCTGGATGCTCAATCATCTGTGCAACTGGACGTCGGGAAATTTATCGGTTGGTTTTGTTGTTGTATTAGCCAATCAAAAATCTGTAAAAGTTGGATTTGCCTGGAGTCAATACTGTGCTGTCAGACATGTGAGTAAAGCGCACTGCGCATGATCAGATAAACAGCATGAAGATGGCGCGAATTTCTTCCTAATCAAAAATATTAAAAATTTGCAACCAATGACAAGGGACAAGTGTATTTACGGTAGCTTTACCTCGTTTACTGTTGGTCTGTTGATGATATTCTTGGCTCGTTGTGCGTATCTTAAAGTACTCAGTGTCTCGCCATAATTAGTTTCTGCAGGAGAAACAGCTGAGGAAAAAAACGACAAGAATACTTGAATTATCAAAGCGAGTTGGAAAAATACGGAAAAAAATAACAGTACAACGAAATATTTTTAGTAATTTAGTTAATGAAAGTACCTGCGATCATGATAGTCTTAGAGTTACCACCAAGACTGTCTTTTAGAAGGAATGTTAAGACTGAGTCACGGTACGGTACGAATAGCTTCTTCCTGAAGGCCAATCGCTTTGTTCCTTCAACCTCGTTCAGGGAATTCTCAGCTGGGGAGAAAAATTTTAATTTTAATTTTAAAACACCTTTACTATACAACCGTGTAAAATTTACCTTATTTTATCCAGTCACAATAGGGGGAACATACGAGACGGCATCGCCTACTAAATTTTACGCGTATGACTTATCCTATAGAATACAGACATTGCAACTGACCTGTTTCAAGTACATATTTTTTTGAATAGAAATAATTTGATTAAAATTGTAAATTCTTGAACCAAGCGTAAGGGGCCGTATACTGAGTAGGTTCTGGTTAAGTTCTGATCGATAATAAATAAACTAATTTCCTGATTTCTTCTTCGCTTACTTCAGCAAAGCGAGACATGTTTCATGATGTTTGCATGTTTGCCGTGAAAGAAAACCTGACAAAGCTACAGATAATACCCAATCCGCTGACCTAAACAGGCTCGTTTTTGTAGATAGCCAGAATTATCTGTAGGCTCTCGACCAATGAGAATACAGATACTGAGTACAATGTATTAAAACGTATACGATTTGTTACCTAAAGTAGATATAATAATTCCAAGAGTAACCAATGATCTGTTGATGTTACTGCCTTCCTTTAGACGATCACCTGTTGCACCGCTGGCACTTGCTCTCTCGCTGCCAGGAAAAAGTATTAACATTAACAAACGGGTGGTGGTGTAGGTGTTGGTGCTCTTGATAATGATAAATATTGTCAGTGATGGGTGGTAGTAGGTAGTGGTGGTGGTGATGAATATCGTGATGGTTGGTAGTAGGTAGGTAGTGATGGTGATGAATATTGTAATGGTTGGTAGTACGTAGGTAATGGTGGTAATGAATATTGTGATGGTTGGTAGTATGTAGTGGTGGTGATCATGAATATCGTGATGGTTGGTGATGGGTAGTGGTGTACGTTGATGATGAATATTGTGGTGGGTGGTAGGTAGTGGTGGTGCTGATGAATATCGTGATGGTGATGGGTAGTGGTGGTGATCATGAATATCGTGATGGTGATGGGTAGTGGTGGTGATCATGAATATCGTGATGGTTGGTGATGGGTAGTGGTGAACGTTGATGATGAATAATGTGGTGGTAGTAGGTAGTGGTGGTGATGAATATCGTGATGGGTGGTGATGGGTAGTGGTGTTGATGATGAATATTGTGGTTGGTGGTAGTAGGTAGCGGTGTTGATGATGAATATTGTGATGGGTGGTGATGGGTAGTGGTGATGATGATGAATATTGTGATAGGTAGTGGCGGTGATGACAAAGTGATGGGTGGTGATGAGTAGTGGTTGTGATGATGAATATTGTGATGGGTGGTGGTGGATAGTGGTGGTGATGTTGAAATTTGTGATTGGTGGTAGTGGATAGTGGTGAATGATGGTGATGAAAGTAAATAGAGTATTCGAATGCTATCATATATGATAGCCATTCATGATGATAACATGATAATGATGAAAAAGACAAATATGGTAGCTATTGATGTTTATAAGGGAAACCGTGAGTATATATTGTTTTACCTTCCTGCCAGATCCACTAAATGAATTCTACTGATTGTCTCAGAGGGAAGATCGGCTAGAAATTTAGCCTAAAGAAGATATATATAGAATTATTATTAAAAGATGAGGCATGAACACACAAAACTATTATTATCTACTACTAGTATCGCTGTAATAAAATGTCTGAAATCTTTGATGGTATTTGCCAGTTGACGGTCAGTAAACTTTATACTTAGACAAAAAGGGAACCAAAGCACAACAAACCAAACAATAAACAACCAAGAAACCAAGTAAACAAATCATTTCTTTAGAGTCTAACTGGGTCAGGAAGACTGGTAAAGACCTCATCCCGCATGAAATTGCGGGGTTTTTTCATGAGAAAAGAGCTCTGATCTGAGGCTATGTCTTTGATTCAGTGATTTCAATGACAACGATGTACTTTACCTGTGTGAACTTTATTGTAAAAATAGCGTGTGAGCGGCTACTGACTTCATTCATTTTAGTGGCTGCTGTTGATCTGGGAAAAAATGAAAAAACCCCGTTCTGTCAACCTATGTTTTGACTAATATTCCAGGAAAAATGTTTTAAAAAGATAATTTATTTTTTCTGGCGTTGTTATTATTATTCTATTTTGTCTGAGAGATAAACCGAGTCAAGTGGTTAAAGAGGGTGTAATGTAATTTTTATTTAACCAAAAAGGTCGTCTTCAGCGGTTTTTCATTCCCACAGGAAACGATGTCACTCAACAGATATGTTTGAAAAATAGTTTGGAAGTAGGTTCTAAAGGTTACTTCCTGCCATCAGTGTGGATAATAAGAGATTCTTTTAGTGGTTTGGGTGAGGTCAAGTAAGGTTTGCTAATTTGCAGACAACAGAAGAGTCTTGATAGCACTTTTGAACTCTTGTATTGCTGGCAGCAAAGTCTTTCATTTACGTAAAAGGAAGAACTACGATGTAAACAATAGGTTTATTTTCTCACATTTTTGAACTCTTGTAATCAGTGTTGATAGCGAAGTAACCCGTAAGAGGAAGTTCTACTTTGTACTGAAGAATAGATTGATCTTCTTATGAAAAAAATACTTTGAGCTCATACGCAAGAGGAAGTATCAGGTTGTAGACAATAGATTATTCATGTTATACAACTAAGATTATTGGATGAAAAGAAGTAAGTAAGTGGATAGCCTGGCACTGAAAATAGATAGATCTTTGAACTCGTTTTTTATGTAGGTAGCGAAGTCTGCGAGATGTGGCATTACGTTATGGAAAATAGTTGGTTTGCAATCATTCTCAAGAAAATAGAAGTGGCGGCCATGTTGGATGATGTTTAACATTCATTTCTTGTTAGCTTCTTTTTGAATTACCATCCAAAATGGCTGTCATGTCTTAGTTCTTTTATTCCCTTTAAGAAAGATTGTCAATCACCATGGAAATTTGTTTTCTTGTTTCAGAGAGATCGGCTGGACTTTAGAATACCCCTCCACTCCATACGGTACTACAATCCCTGCTACCGTGGTCCACAGCCCACAGTTCGCTGTCCACAATCTACAGTCCTCAGTCACTGTGATACTGCGGACCAAGGTAGCACTTACTTTTATAAGGCAATGGTAGTTTTGATTTAAAAGGTGTACTCTGATTGGCTACTAACTGGTCTGGAAATATACAAACCGATTCCAAAGGAACAGTCCGAGAAATGGCAACTACTAAAATTGTATCAAGTTTTGAAAACGCATTTTAAAGGTGTTTTTTTGTTCGTTATTTGGAGTAAACGTCGGTGTTCACAAAGGCAACCCTTTTTCACACAATGACTGAAATTCTTCAAATTTGTCCAGTTATTTCTCGATAATTATGTTATAAGCATTTTTTAATTTGATTGAAAACTCTCAGTCTGTACGGGACTGAGAGTGTTGTGTACGACAAGAAAGTTGTAGCGTTTTAAACCATGTTTTAAAACGTCAATTACGTCAACTTACGTCAGTCGTAAGTCATGGCGTCAGTAGATATTGCATGTGATATTTGTAAGGAAAAGCTGTACCGTGTTAATCGACCTCCAGGACCTCGCCCGCGGCGCGGTCCGTTCTGTAAAGACTCCAGTCTGACAGTACAGACTTCGCGCTAGGAAAAAAGTTCTTAATACTTCTTTCTGTAATTTATGCACATTGACATTCGGCACTGCTGTTTAACAGTAAGCGTTTTGGTTTGTAAGCCAGGAAATATCAAATAGACGTGTGTAAAAGAAGGATCGTCATCAAACCTTAATCTGTTGCCTTGTTCGATGAGGACTTCGATGGAGTCGTTATCTGACACATGTTGCTTCGTTAATCCTACAAAAATAATTCATCTCTTGAAATATGAATACCATATTGAGCTTTACCAACAGACCTAATAACTCTTTGGCGTTTGTTTAGCTATTTCAGACCAAGTGTCATTCCCTTGAGCATTGTTTCTTTGCATTCATCTGAGCGGATAAATGTTTTTTAACCAATCAAAGCACGTTTAAAGTTTTCCTGGCCGGCCTTCTTTGTTCAGGCTCTTTTTGTAAATTAAATTACTAAAGAAAACTTCGTAAAAGTTTTAATTTCATTTAAAAGCACAGGACCTCATCAACGGTCGATCGAATAGGCACGAGAAAGGACTTTTTTTCTTGAAACGCATGAAACGTCAGAAGAGTTAAGTTACAGCGGCACAGTTTATACTACTTCGCTCGCTAGCTTCCGTTCATATCTTCTCAAGCGTTACTACTAAACAAGGAAGTAATGCTCAAGGGAATAACATTGGTCTTAAATTGGTAAACAAAACACCTTGAATGTCTTGTTTATTAAAAAAACAAGCCGTATTTGCCTATTACGCCGTTTATTAAAAAGGTCTCTTAACGTTGCAAGATGACGGCTTGGAAAATGGGAAAAAAAATGGAGGCGAGAGGCGTTAAAAGTAGATCGCGTGTAGTACCTTATTCTTTTTATGAGTTTAAAATGGTATTGTTTATTCTATTATTACGTGGGGAAGTGTGGGTCTGGACTGCCAATCTTTGACCCTTCTTGCTTGAAAATTTGAAAAGTTTTCCACTAGAGTTTATTCACTTTCCCCCTCTCTGCCCTAATGAAGAAACCCCTTTCCCTTAATGATGAAAAGAACGACGGCACACAAAAAATGCGCTGTGGGTTTCCTGTGTTTCTCACCTTCTACATAAGGCCCTTCCTTTGGATGCTCTCGGACTTTCAAGTTCTGTTGAGGCATTTTTCTCAGGTTCTGTGGTCGAAGTAAATCTCGCACGTGCTCGTTATAAATTTCCATATAACTGTATAACAGACAATTAAAAAATACTAAACATAAATCAGATTTTCGCTAGTTGTCTTTCAAAAATCTCCGATTACGGTATATTCAGACTCGAATATCGCAAAAACGAGTTCTGGACATCCCATTTTTCTTTTCAAAATTGAACTCAGTATTCAATTTCGCCTCAGAAAATTCCTGTTTAAATTTTTGGTGAGTTGCTTTGTAGGAGTGGAGTTACCTCCATAAGTAATAAATGGTCAGAAAAACACCAAAAAAAAAAAAAAGATTAATATTCTTTTAGTTTAACAGACCTAATCGGCTGACGCAATGTTTATATTCTTTCTCCCAATTCAATTCTTTTGGGAATTCAATGTTTGGGAAATGGTCAGGTTATCTGAAATGGGTCGAAGAAAGTAAACATTGCGTTAGCTGATTTGCTCTATTTTATTATATTTATCATCGAAAATTCATATTTTGTTATTCCTTTTTTTATATATATATATATTTCCCTACTTTCAATATTCTATTTCAATAATGCTCTTTCCAGCTGTGCTATTTGTTTGTTGGACATGACAATCACTTGATAAACCTTCACTTTCTCAGTACAAAATGTCTCAGATTGGTTTAGGCTCCATTTCGTGTGCCAATGTCGTTGTCATTGAAACGTAAGATAAAATTATGTAAATTATAACAAAGATTGATAGCTGTCAATTACCTGACTTCAGTTCTGAATGATGTTCTGTCATTTGAGTTCTTTGATATGTACTCAAAAAGTCCCTGAAAAGTTGAGAAAATGGACGAAAGATGAACATTGCAGATACTCAAGTGAAACTGTTGAGAAGCACAATGCGAATCATGATATTCATGCTTCGCGATTTAAATCTATACTCACATCACAGCGGATGAGTTTTTATTTCGTTTATAAAATACAGTCACAGTTGATCGAGCTGCCGTGCTGTGTGCTGATTTATAGCACGCGTCTTGACCAATCAGAGCGTGTTATATTTTATAAATGTATTTAAAAATGCAGAAATAGTTTTACGATGAAACGTTTATAAATACCAGGAATGAAAAACTGAGGACGTTCATTTAACAAGGCCAAGTCATTTAGTCAAGAACGACTTCAAGCAAGGACGAGAAAACGACACTAAAATGGTTTCATCTCTGAAACAATTAAAACGCATGAAAACGCATCTCAACCAATCACCGCAATATAAAGAATGGTACCGTTATTTTCCCAATCAGGACAGATTTCGTTTTGGTACACCATGACTCTCAAATGGATTCCTCATTAGACCATTCAAAACGCAGGAAAAGGCATCAATCTCATTTAATCACAATTTAGATAAGACGTGCACTTTTATAAAATTAATGAAGCATTCCTTCCATATTTTCCTGTTCTTATTAAAACCTCTGTACGTTCGGGAGAATTCTTGAGCAGATCAGTCCAAGCACTAGGCTACGTCCCATCTTGCATAAAAACACGGAATGCGTGCCGTAATTTCTTGCGATACAGGTATCGGCCGTAATTTTGTTCCAAACATCGATTCAATAGGGGTGGTGCAGATGGGGGGGGGAAGGAAACAGGGGGCTATAGTCCCCACTTTAAGCCAAAACTTTTATACAAGCCCACAAAATTTCCAAATCTCAGCTCACACTTTTTCAGCCATCCTTCTTTCTTAGCTAGCCTACTCTCCCCCTCACTTTTAAGGGAGCTGTGCTGTCTCTGTTAAAACAATGTGTTACAGTAATTGTAAGTTAATTAAGGTTTCTGGTTCCAAACAAGAAAGAGTGGATATTTCTTCTTCTTCTTAGATATCATAATCACAATAAAGAAGACATTTATAAATACAATACATACCTTGCATATTCTAGGAATGAGACCAACTTCATCCTTTTGAGCCAAAAAATAAACAGTGTGAAAAAAATCATTTTTAATCCTTTAAAATTAATAGTCAATGACTCCCACAATTTGTTCCTTTCTCTTCAATAAATAACAAGTCCCTCCAGCCCTCCCTCTCTAATAAATGACAAGTCCCTCCAGCCCTCCCTATCTATTAAATGACCAGTCCTTCCAGCCCTCCCCCTCTAATAAATGTCAAGTTCTCCAGCCCTCCCTCTCTAATAAATGATCAGTCCCTCCAGCCCTCCCCCTCTAATAAATGACAAGTCCCTCCAGCCCTCCCCCTCTAATAAATGACCAGTCCCTCCAGCCCTCCCCCTCTAATAAATAACAAGTCCTTCACTTCTCATTAGCATGCACATATATCATTGTCATTAGCATGTGCAATATGTTGCTTCATTGGCTTTCTATGGACCAGTGCTTTATCACTCAACAAGAATGCCTAGTTTACAACAATGCTTACATTATTTCCCATCATTGTGTATGTCTTCCCAGCACTAGTCTGTCCATATGCAAACATACAAGCATTGTAGCCTTCAAAAGCTGATGTCAGAACTCCTGAACCAAGATCATCAAAAATCTGAAAAATAGCAATTCAAGTTTGGCAGCTTAACATATCTGCCTGGACTAAACCTGAAGTCAGAAAACCTTCCTTTTTGGAGACACAGGGTGTTCTTGGGGAGGAATGGGAGAGTAGAGTAGTTGAGGGGGACTTTCACCTTTTCTTCATCCCTTACCATTTCTCTCTGCCAGCCACTCCCCATGTCAGATGCCCTGGGTCCCCAAGAATATATATACATGTACACCTAATTCAAGAAAAGTTGAAGACAGGAGATCTGTATTTAATAGCCATGTATTTGAATAGATCCACACCGACTCTAGCATTGTTTTAAAAAATACTGCATACATTGCTTTTAAGTAGAGTTCATATAGTGCATTTCTTTACAAAAAGGTAAATTTCATTTCTTTTCTGTGGCATTTTCCCTTCAGTCTTCAATTAATCCAATGTCAGATCATCTAATATCTACATTTTAGGTGTAAAAAGGTAAATTTCATTTCTTTTCTGTGGCATTTTCCCTTCGGTCTTCAATTAATCCAATGTCAGATCATCCAATATCTATATTTTAGGTGTACACCATGGATTATTGATAAAAGAAAAGATGCTTTCTAATGAAGTTTGTTTTCAGAAATATATATCTGTAATCAGAATTAATTTTAAGTAAAATTTAAGGTACAACCAGCCATAGAATTTGGACATGAACTTGTTTTTTGAAGATCAACTTTTCCATTTTCTGACCATAAATATTCTAGCAACCAACTCACAGAGTTACTAAGCTTATGTTGATTACTTTTTGACTAGCAAGTCCATGTGATAAGGTTGATTAGTTGCCATGGTTATAAATAATGCACTCTTTGTGGGTGACAGGCAGAAACTCATTAAATGAGAAGCACTTAGATACATAATGCTGTTACCAGCATAAATAATACAAAAGAGAATTGATTTTTAAAGGTGTAGTAATATAAGTTAGTACTAACCTGTTCTTGGGCAACAAAGTGGGGGTCTTTTGAGTTAACAGACCAGTAGGAGTGATCATAGACAAATTCCTTTCTGTATTCCCTATTTTTATCACCTTCTATGCCAAACTCTCCAGCTAGCTGTATTGATAACATAAGTTAGAGGATTATTATCACAAAAAAGCATTATAGCTGCTTCACACAAGCAATGCAAACACAAACAGAAACACAAGTGAAAATATGTGTGAACTATGTCAATGCAAACCCAAACGCAAATGCAAGGAATTACAGCGCTTTTCATAATTACTTGGCCTCATCTGTTTCAAGCTAATGTTGGAACTTGGGGTTTTAGCTGCCATCAATCAAAACTTTAAAGGAACTGACCAATATTTTTTGATTGATGGCAGCAAAAACCCAAGTTTCAACATGCAACTTGAAATAGATGAGGCCATGTAATTATGAAAAGTGCTATAATGGAAAATCTTCCATTCTTTTGCATTTGCACTTGCGTTTGGATCTGAGTTTGTTAACATGTGAACATGGGTTAACACAAGTGCAAATGCAAGCTCAAAATTCCATAACATATAAATATCCCCTAATGTGCATGCATATCTTACTTAACTTGTGTTTGCATTTCACATGCGAACATTGCTTGCAGCTTCACTTGTGTTTATGTTTGTACTTGTGTTGCTCGTGTGAACCAGGCTTATTTAGTGACATATTATTATACTATTATGGACCCCACCAAGCAAAAAGGGACCTTATGACATATTTTGTCCATCAAGTTGTTATAGATGGTTTTGCACTGATGAATTACTAATTTATTTCTGGCAAATACAATTTTAAAATATAATTTTATTGTACAGACCATATTATGCAAGTGCACTGAACAGTGTTTTCCTGTGGAAAGTTTGATATTTTTTGTTTAAACATTTTTTTTCAACACTTTATCAATTGTAATAAGATCCCATTTTGCTTAGCAAGGCCCAAATATACATAAAAAATATTGAAGAATCTTTGCAACATTGAAAATCCATTATAGACAAAGAGCAATTTAGACCAAGTTCTAAATTTTCAAAGCCCAGATTAGGTTATAATAACAACTCAAAGAATAAAGGAGATGAAATTGAATTTCTAGAGAAATGTCACACATTTTGTTGCCTGAAGCAGAGTTACAATAATAGACACATGAAGCAATTTCTTGCAAATAATAATAATTTGTTGAAATAACTTTTTTAAGCAGTACATTGCTCAGATTATTGCACAAATCATTTGCAGGAATGGACCTAGCTGTCCGATAAAAGAAGAGCGCAAAGGATTTTTGTTGAAAATGAAGTGGCCCTCACCCCAGGCTCAAATTTAATTCCAAGCAGTGAATGAAATATATAAACGCCATAATTAAGTAAGAAAGTCCTGGATTGAATAATAATAGACTTTTGTCGATTCTCATAGTGAAATTCAAAGAGTAAATCAAATATCAAAACATAAATATTTTGTTGGAGCGTGTGTTCTTCTAAAAAGAGACTGGTGATGAGGGCCGCTTCGCTGAACATCAAAACTCCTTGTGATTGGTCAGTTCATGCGTGTACCGGACAGCTGGACATGTGGCAATTCTAGTACTGAATTGCAGTGGATTGGAACAAGTGTTCATCCATATAATTTTTTAGACAAAATGTCTTTTTCACAGTCCTGTAAATACAGAACCTTTTCACAGTACAAATTAATATGAGACCATGTTAACCAGTACATGGGTGTATAAAAAGCCTTTTTTAAATTTGTCAATAGAAACTCATTATGTGTTTTTTGTTGTATAAATTATTAACAGTTTATTATCTGAAATGTTGTATAATATGGCTTAATTTTCGTTTTTACTTTTATTATTTTTTCAAGCCTTTAATTAATGACTCATAAAAATACACAGCCACATTACACAATATTCAATGTAATATATCCTTTTCTATTCTTGTTCTCCACCCATTCCTTAGGGAATAAAATAACAAAGGCATGGCAGCCATGTTGGTGGATGCCATAATAATTAGAGGCTAATGAGAAATCTTTTGTTTAGCTGTGCACTAACATGGCAGCTGTGACGTTATGTTAGAAATACAAATTTCATGAGGGTAATATTTATTACCATATGAAAACAAATTTAGAATGTACAACACACTTGAAGTGAGTAATTATGTGTTACCATCCACACAAAAGAGAATGTTGTGAACCATGTATCATAATGAATAATTATTTCATCTTTCATTAACATTCACTCTTCCTAAACCATGTAAATTATGCTTTCATGAACACAAATGTACTTGCTTTTATTTGCACTAAAATTAGCATTTGCTCATAAACTTTTATAAATGTATGTACTTGTTTCAGCTTGTATTTTCACTTGAAAGCACAGGGTCACATATCAATTAATAGCATATTTTATGAACCATGTAATGATCGAAGCTTCCTAAACCATGTCATAATTATATGCTCTCATGAACACACCAGTAGTAGTTTCACTTTAATTCACAAGGTCATACAAATACCTCTTATTTATCTCACTTGCTCAGTCTCAGTACTGTAAATTATGGACTGAGATTCCACTGCCTTATGGCTCAAGCACAAAGCTTGCAGGCCATTAAGTGGAAAAACTGAGGATTCAAAACTTAATGGAATATGGACTGAGCAGGCAAGGTGAATATGATATTTATTATAAGGAATTTTTTTAAACAGGCAACTTTATTTTTATTGAGGTCCATATTGTAAGTCAATTAATGACTGTAAATTGGCCAATTATAACATGTGAAGCTAAAATGCCATGTAACAATCAATTAAATCCTATGATCCAGGACATTCATGTATTATATTAGTTAACTAAAAAGTGCATATTAAATAAATCATATCTTCAAGTTGTTTTGATCAGATAGCCTGAGAAAACAGACGTCCTTTCCCTTTCCCCCCTTCGTCCTTTGTGAAAGAGATGTCTGTTCAATGACACAAGAAATTATATACTGATAAGGTAGCACTACCCAAATCTGGGTAGTGATTCTGATTGGCAAAAATAAGTATGCATAAATTAGTTTTCTCAGTCATTTTCAATTACACAACTCATTAATAATTTATAGGAAAATTACAAGAGAAATTTGATACCTGCAAATCAGATTCAAAATTGTCTTTATTTCCATATAGCTTTAAGATTGTATCTGCAAGTGTCTAATGATATGTTATATCTGATTTACAATCTAGAACTTGCCTTCAGCTTGAGACAGTAACTCAGATACAATACTGCCTCTTGTATTATTGTTTTAACTTGGGTTTTACTTAAATTTCATTCGATTATCAAAATCATAGAATATAAATCTGTGTGACTCACAAGAAAATGTGATTAATTATGTATAAGGTATTACAATCTATATCTAGACAGTGTGCTAACTTGGACACAAAAATATTAAAAGAAATTAAGAGAAAGAATTGCTTCAAATAAATATTTAAGAATCTAGTTCTGTCAAAAGCTAACATATATGTAAATGAGACATTTTATATCTGTATGGCATCCAACAAATGGCTTTCTCTTCAGAATAAAATGACAAACAAGTAAAGGGGGTCAGCAACTTGTGTCATTTCCATTTTGCCATGGCGATCAACTCATTATTAATTACTTCTAGAATTTTCTTCTATATTCTCTATTTTTCCATTCAATATGAACCAGACAATTTAAAATTTAAGGTATCATATTGGACACAATTGGGCTGAAGCTCTTGTATTGTGTTTAACTCAAAAAAAAAATTCCCAAGAAAGTAGACATTTTCTGAAAAGATGAAGAATCAGGTTTCATTTTAATAATATTGCTTATGTTAGGAAATATTAATGCTTTTATAAGAAGGATACATTTTTGGAATTGATGATTAGTCTCCTTTCAATCAAATTTGTTGTTTCTTTGCCCTTAGAATTTTAGTCTTAAAAAGTCTCAAAATCATTAAATTTTATATAGTTAGTGAAATTAAAAGCTTGTGTTTAAAGCAAGTTATGCAATCTTTAGAAGAGGTAATTCACAAAATATACAAATTAAGTCCAAAAAATAGAGGCTTTATTAGGAAAATTTTTAAAGTATAAACAATGTTTAATTCTTTTTAAAAAACATAAAAATTAAAAAGTATGAAAATAAATTAAAACAATATTTTAATGCACAAAATTACTATAATGACAATAATACTTAAATATCATGAAGCTAGCAATTTTTATTTATTCATTTATTCATTTATTATTTATTTATTTATTTATTATTTATTATTTATTATTTAATTAATTAATTATTTATTGATTGATTGATTTGATTCGAAAGTTTATCCTTTTGGATTTTAGAAATGAAATTCAAAACTGAAAGGTTTAATATTTAAATTTTGCTTTTTAAGAACTTTTTTTCCGAAAACCCTGGAAAAATAAGAGTATTTTACATTATATGAATTAATTTATTAGATTTTCTTTAATTTAGAGAAGAAATAATCAAAACGGAAAAAGAGCATAAGGAAAAAACAAGCAAAGTTCTGAGATTCTTTTTATTTCATTATATTTTAATAACTTTTTGCAAAGAAATAAGAGCTGTATAAAACTGTGATCTTTGATCCATATAAGCTTAATCTTATTCTGTCCCCTGCTCAATCCAGAGAATTCGATAGGAGTACTCTAATTTATTTATTCAGTATTAATGCTGATCAATACGTTGAAAACAGAGCAGAATTCATTCAGGGTTCTCAAATTAAACCCGCTCTATTAAATCCACCTAAAATACGAGGAATTTAGACGTCAAAAGCATATATTGGAGCTTATTTTGAGAGTCTTTTTGAACCGAATTATTGTAAACAAGCGCGAAAACAACTCCCTTTGTTCAAAGATTGAAAAGCTTTTATTCAAATCTAAATATTTCAAGCTATTACCTTTCAGCAACACGTCTGAACTTATCACAACTATTTACACAGTGTTAAAATGACTTTAGAAAGTTTATTATTGAACTAGCTATAATCAGAATGGCCACGTATTGTTAGATCTTTGGTATTGTTTAATTATACATTGATCCCAGCCAGCACATGATATTAAAGATTCGAATCGTAGCACTGTACACGACAAAACAAGAATTGAACAGGTTGAAATAAACATGACATCCTAATATTTATTTAATATTTACAAGCACTCAAAACAATTCTGAAGGATTATTTTTTTTGACAAGTAATGTACATGCCCACCGTAGCGAAACAGCGAGAACTTACCAAACTACACCAGAATAATAATAACTTACTAGTAGAATAATTTAGTTTAACTAACTTACTTTAGTGTTCGTGATGACTGTTTTTTGACCTTCCATTTCAAGAATGCATTTGGCTTTCATGTCAATTTCTCTAAAATATATATATAATTTATATAATTAGAGCAAAGTAGTTTTAATACTTTATAATAATATAAAAGATTATTAAGTTTACTAGAGCGAAGAACTCCTGAAGCTACGACATTGAGATAAACATTTAGGCTTAGAAAATGTTGATGGATTTTACTTAACTTACCTTTTATTCAATGGTCGAGCACGAACTGCGACTTTAAGAGATGCCATCCTTGCGAGGAAACCAGTGGACGATTAAAGTGTGGTTCAATATTCAATATTCACTCTTGATAAACTTGTGAAGAACGAACGAAAAGATCTAAGACCAATTTCAAAGTAAACGCGCGGGTTCTTGTCTGGAGTTTGACCGCAAACTAATCACAGTAAGACAGTATTTAGAGTACAAACGACTATTCTTTGGAAGCGGATTTTAAACCATCTAATATAAAGTCATCGGCTAATTTTTCTTCGAATAGGAAACTGGTGAGTCAAGAAATCGTCCTGTGTGATCAAATGAATGAGAATTGGCCATCCAGCGAGGTCTTGAAGCTTTCAACACAGCGGTGGACCATCCATGTCGTTCTAATGGCAATTACTTGAGAATGGTGGTAAATTAAACGAAATTACTGCCATCTTTTAGCTCGTAGATGACATGAATTAAAAAAAAATAAAACGAAAACCAAACCTGTGTTTCGCACAATTCAAATAAAGAAGTTTCGTCTGCTAAATTTAAATTCAAGTGTTTTTAACAAGGTCATTTGCTAAACGGCTAGACCAATGAATAATCTTGTTAGAACATAAACCAATCAGCGCGTGTTTTATATTTCATTTGATATTTACCATGCATGGCTTATTTAAATCGCGTGACGCACTCGTGCAAGTCTTACGTTTTCCCAAAAATAATTCCTACTTGAATCCTTCTCTGGATTATTGAATTTTTTTCTTAAGTAAGTCTTCAATTTTTGGTTTAAAAAAATCCTGAAATATCGTAATTTTTTGGAATTTTTTAACGGAAAGGAATTCAGCCCATCCTGCATAATCTCATATGCATCCTTCAGACCGCATGACTGCACCTATAAACAACAAAGACATGTTTTCCTTGTAATGTAAACGCATATGGTCAACACATCCGGCTATTACTTAAGATACATTTGGTTATCCGATAACGGAGGGTCAAGTATAGGATGTCACGGCGGGACGCTGTTGGGCATGACCAGACCCCCCCAAACCCCACCGACTAAAACGACGACCTTTCCGTAAACGCTTTCTAATTTTACTGGTAAAAACCATATTTAAAGGTGTTAGGATTTTCTGGTACCAGAAACAAATGTGACGAAGTTTTGGTATTAGTATCGCTAGCTATTTCCGTTTATTTCCATTGGAATATTTTACAGTACATTTATAATGAAAGATCTCGAGGAGCTTAAGGCATCGGTGTCAATTTTCCAAAACAATATATATCGAATTACCTAATAGTTCGATGTTTGCCAAGTTCGTTGTGAGGTTATCAAGTAAAAAAATTTGGAACTTGAGAAAAAACTTCAGAACCCACTCGTCAAAAATTATGTGAAACGCACTGTCAAGTTTGATAATTTCCGATAGAGGAATTAGCCTTCAGAATGGGAGCAGTTCAAGTAAAAAAAAAGAGAAATTATAATAGAAATGGATACATTAAGTAGATTGTCGCAAAAGTTATAGCTTGAATATTTTTTAATGTAAAATACGATTAAACTGGAATTCAGTAGCGTAGCGAGGGGGGCACGGGGAGCACGTGCCCTCAAAAATTTTGGCAATTTTAAGAAATGTATGGGGAAATTTTTTAAAATTAAGATTTTTTAAAGCTTTTTACTATGTGCGCCCCCCCAAATTTCTGAGTGCCCCCCTGATCCTGGGTTCTCGCTACGTCCCTGCTGGAATTGCGAATTTTTGAATGGAAGAAGAAAAATTGAAATAGGGAGAAAATTAAACAAGAAGTCATTGGGATATCCTAAGTTATTTTTAGAATATGCGAACCCGCTGCGAATACTTTCGAGCTTAACCGAAAGTGAAAATTACAGGTTTCGAAAAAGATTTCGATTCAATTAAGCATCAAAGTTATCATTTTCGATCATGAAAGAAGTCTAACTAGTGGAACTAATAAATGGAACTACAATAGTTGAGAATTTAGTCCATTAAAAATAACCGCTATTCGTCAAGACTTTATTCCACGTGATTTTGAGTCGCGAGAACTCCGTAAGATTTATAGACTGTGAAAACACCCTATCTTTTATCTGTGATTCGCTATTTTTTGGCCCGTGAACCGTGCCCAAGACCTCAAGCACATTAATGCTTGGTCATTGATAGATAAGAGGAACAGAATTGGGCCCAACACTGAACTGTGAGGAACGCCAGGTGTTACAGCAGCAATATCAGTGTAAACCATTTCCTGAAACATACTGAAGATGGCATCATAGAAAGGCTTTGATCCAATCCAGTGTTTTACCTTGTATGCCATATGAATGGAGCTTGAGTAGTAATTTAGGATGTGTCACCTAGCTTATCAAATACTTTGGAAAAGTCAAACAGGATAGCATCAACGTGACTCTTAGAATTCAGTACTGAAGCCCAGCAAGAGAACTGTAAGGACCAGCTGGGTTTCACAAGAGCATCCACGCCTGAAGCCATGCTGTAAATCCGTCAAGATGTTATTTGCTGACAGATAGCAATTCAAATAACATAGAACAACATGTTCTATCACTTTACAACAGACACAAGTCAGGAAAACTGTTCTGTAGTTACAAGGTATTGATTTATCTCCTGATTTAAAGATGGAAGTCACCATGGCCAGTGACCAATCTTTTGGGACAGTTCCTGTGTTATAGCTTTCTTGATAAATGGAAGCAAGTATTGGAGCAATTTCGGTGGAGAAATTGCGGAAAACTCTGCATGGTGGGTATTCCATCTGGACCAACAGATTTCTTAGCATTCAAACGCTCAATTTCCTTTTTGATACCTTTTACGTCAAATGTAATTTACACCAATTGTTGTTGAGACAAGATGGAAAATGATGAAGATGACCATTATCAGATGTAAAAACTAACTTAAAATAACCGTGAGAACATTTGCTTTGTTCCTGTCTGAGATATGTAGAGAGTCATCACTTATCAAAGTTGGGATAGACGAACCATAAGACTATTTAACATATCTCCAAAATTTCTTGGGGTCTGATTCCAGGCTGCCACCGATAGAGACATTTAGGTGGGCATTATCAACAGATTTCAGAGATTTGATAACCTTGTTCCTTTGATGCTTGTAATCACTCCAAGAAGTAGAGAATTTTCTTTTCCTAGCTTTGCGCATTTGTCTCTTAAGATGCAATGACATCCATGGTAACTGAAAATTAGACCTGGTCATCGTCGAAGGAATTCTATTTTCAACTGAATCAAGAAGGTGAGAACTATCTACATTAGTTATCAAGTTGGGACTGGAAGACAGAACTAGGCCCAAGGTTTTTTGAGACATTGGGCGTGTAGAATTTTTGATATGCTGGGAGAGTGCATTATCATCGATGAGGTCAAGTAGTTTCTCTACATCAGAAACAGAGGTCGGATCGGGGGTAAGGCATGGAGGTATATCGCTGACCAATCAATGTCACCAAGGTTGAAGTCATCAGCTAATACAACAGAAGGATGTGATTTTCTAGTCATGGAGTTGAAGTCCATGTTTACAAAATGTATACATACCGCGTTATTAGGTTAACTTTTGGTCTCGATCGCCTTAAAAGAGTATCGTGTGGACTACAGTTTTGTGTCTGGAGTTCGAAGGTTATTTTCAAAAGGAAGCCCAAATAAGCGTTTTTTTTTTTTTTTTTTTTTTTTTCCGACTTTAAGCACTAAATTAATCAACTAACAAACAAACAAACAAAAACAAAACAAAACAAAACAAAAATACACAAAAAGAACAAAGACTCGTTTTCTACAATATAATTGCAATATCAAGCGCTTTCCGCTAGGGTTTAATATTTGAGTCATGCCCGTTGTTAAGAGTGGTTCGATGGCTCGAACGATACCTCCCCTCCCCCCCCCCCCCCCCCCCCCCCCCCCCCTCTCCTTAACCCTTCCGGGGGCACTCCTATATATAAAGTGATGAGGATGCTCGTCGGAAATTTTGAAAATAACCTAAAAGGTACCTGAGTGTTATCCTGGTGGGCGTTGCAACAAAAACTCGGATTTTTACTCCTAAAAGGTACCAGCTTAAATAACACCAAATTTAATATTTTTTGCAGTTTTAATAGTATTAACGACATAATCTTCGAACACCTTCTTGATTAGGTCATGTTGTTTAATTTTTGTCCCTGTAATTCGTATCTCGGGTATCTAATAATGACTGCTCTCTAATTAAAATTAGGAAGCAGTCATTATTTATGGTGAAGGTAAGGGGTTGGGTGATATTTTGCTTTAAATTCATAACTTTTAAAAACCCCACCCTTGCCATAAAAATGCTTTTCATGACCCCTCCTTCTGGGGTTTGCCAAAAGTGTATATATTTTCATGACCACTCATTCAATTGCCCAGGAAAATTACTAACCCCTCCAATTCCAAAACCCCTCCTCAAAATCGCTCACCCCTCATCCCACCATAAACAATCTGGCCGCTCACACATTTAAAAAACAGCCTAAAAGATACCAGCTTTACTCTCTCTGGTAATCCAATAAAATTTGAGACCCTAAAAGATACCAGATGCTGACTTTGACCTCTAAAAGGTACGACAATCATCCTCCGTTACCAGATGTTATATTTTAATAATTACTCGTGCCCAGGCCTACGGCCGGGGGCACGAGTTGAGGTTTACCTTCGGTTTCTCCGTTTTTTTTTTTTTTTTTCTCCTGTGCGACAAAATGCAAAAATTGCGCAATAGTCTATGACATCATTACCACAGGGTTCCCAAGAAGC
>JANTNT010018788.1:0-13246 GCA_024752375.1 Entacmaea quadricolor | reverse complement strand
TTAAATTTTTTTTTTTTTTTCTTTTGAAAATCTTTTTTTTTAAAACTTTTTAAATTTTTTTTTTTTTTTTTTTTTTTTTTTTTTTTTAACATTTCAGAGTTCTTAACTGGATTTATTTACACGATGAAACTTGGAATATACAGAAATGTTTTAAACGTATAATCTAGAGACCATAAAACCCCTTAAATTGCTTAATGGTTAGTCTCTTGGTAATTTTTTTTGAAGTATTTTTTAAGAATCTTCAGTATAAGTATTCAAATGTTTCAGAAGTGTTGAAATGTTTACATTCTGCAAGGATATATATCTATATAGTTTTTTTAATTGAAATCCTTACTATCTATAAATCATAGATCTCTGGGAACATTCATTTAGAAGCACATTAATTGCACTTAAAAAAGGATATATATGTAAAAGAAGAAAACAGTTTAAACCCTTATATCAGAGTAAGACATCAAAAAGGTGCTTCTAAATCATTTCAAATTGAAAACATTGTAATGAAATTGAAAATTAATTGAAAAGAATAACATAGTTTACGAAGGAGAAAGGACATACTTCAAGCAATCTCTAGCTAAAATCTACCTTATCTAGAGCAAGTAAAGATAGTCTATATATTCACTTTTTAAGGTAATACCAATACAATTTATAAAATAGTTGCTCGTCCTTGGATTAGCTTAATGGTAAAGTAATGGTTAGAGTGAAGCGAGTGGGTTTGTGTACTTTGACACCAAAAACCATTTAAAAGCTAATCTCTTTTTTATTTTGTTTAAAGCTTCGACCCTGTTTTCTTTTATAAAGCTTGTTTGACTTTTTTAATGTATTTCTCCGTTTTTACTCCTACGTAAAACTTTCTACAATTCGGTAAGGGCTGATAAACAACTCAAAAAATCGATATAAATCATTTTTTTCAATTAACTCCCAATAATAATGATTTATTGACTTGCTTATTCAACTCAGTCATTCTGCAACCAAAGCATTTTAAAAGGTACGGTTTTTCACGCCGTTTAGAAGCTTCGGAAAGTGAAGAAAAACCGACTATCGAAGATTATTATCAAGTTACTTAAAGAATCGAATATAGTTTAATTGTGAAAATCAAAAACCACACGCTCTACAAAGACACTACATTCTTCTAATAGGTTGAAATAGATTTCGATAATGATAAGAGTTGTGAGAGCCTTAGGCAGGAATTCGTTTAGAATCAGCTATTTAAACCATCTCGTTAAGGAATTTAGGTATTAGTAAAGAATTTAGTTTCAATATAAGTAGTTATTTTTGGATTTAATAAGTTTAAAAAAAGAAATTCCTTTTTGTATTTCTTCAAAACAAATGTTTCTTGATTTTGAAAGTTAAATTTAAAGCTTTTTTGAAATAAAGTTTCAAAAGTAATTATATCAGAGTATTATTTATTATTATTATTATTATTATTTATCTCATTGCTCTATATTTTTGAAGGTTTATTATTAAAAAAATGGACTTACAAGTTCAAGAAAAATGGACTTACAAGTTCAAGAATAAACATTGAGAACATATCTCTTTCTGTATCAAAGTAAAGTTTAAATAAACTTCTTCTCATGTTGAAAGCATATGATCTGAGTTTAAAACTATAACACTTAGGGGGGGAAAATAATTATGTAATACATACTGATAAATGTCTCTTCATGAAAAAATATTTTACTTGATATTGTAACTTCATCTTAGAAAATTTGCTTTATAATTCGTTGTTTCAGTACCTTGTATTTGGTGGATCTCGGAGTACTGCCTCACGACAGATGTGCATCCATATGGTTAGCAGATGGTATAATGAATCTCTTTACATCGATACATTGCACATTCGAAAGATTTTCCTTTAATCATAACACCATATTTATCTCAGGGATTCATATGTCTGTAGAAATATAGCAATCAAAATCTTTAGTGAGATAAATTGATGTTTTAAAGACAGTTGTCTTAGTATATATAACATAATTATTGAAGAAAGTTTTGATTAATTAACACTTTCTGTATAAAATGTTTTGTATGTGTGTCTATGTAACAATAAAAGTTCCTGAATTACCACGGCTGGCTTCTGTTTTAAGCTCGACTTGCGATTGCCTTTTAGAACTGGATCAAAGTCCCTTGGAAAATTGTGGAAACTTGTATAAAAAGTTTTGTGTGTTTTTTGTCATAAAAAATGGGGGTTAAAATAAGCGAAATCTCAATATATCAAAATAACAAAAATAAGACTAATTTTGCAGAAAAAATAATAATAATAAAAAGGAATTTCATGCAATACTATCGATAAAGATTCCAAAATTCCTTGCAAAGATTTTAAAATACTAAAAAAGATAATAAAACCCAATCTTCTTTTGTAAACAATGTTTGTAAAATTGGATACTATGGAACGGAAATTATTTTTAATTAGACGTGCTAGTCAGAAATAAGTTGCAATAAAATACATCCAGAGGAGTAACCGGTGTTTTATAGGCCTACATAATAGGTCATCATTTGTTCAACATTTTCGAAGCATTCCAAACTAACTTGTAATCGATATCTAAATTGGACTATTTTTAATTTTAAGATTGACTCAAAACGCCTTTGGAGGATAGGAATTTTTTGGGGGGGGAGGGGGGTTGGGGACAGTAGATATCGGCTGGGGTTTCTAAAAAAAGCAAAGGATTGATACATTATCCTGAGCAAAATATCACCCATCTGTTAATGGAAAGAAGAGAAGGGATTACGGCGAGAGAACAGAGCCATCAATGCTCAAAAGAAATTTGTTTGTCTATTTTTTTAATTCCTTTTTAAAAGAGATCACAATTACCGAAAAAGGAGCTTAATAAGGAATGGTTTTGATGGACTCTTTGTTTTCCATGTGAAACAGCTGGTTGGCCACTTGGTCAGAATCTAGCTAGGCAAACTGCGGCAAATGTTCACGCGTAAACATGGACCGTATCAATGGTTGCAAGGAGAGTTCTTTTAGGGGAAGGCTGTGTTTTAATTATCGTTGACAAGGAGTCTTGATAATCATAAAAGCCTCTAAACTTGGACCTGAAATTGATACGATATCGCAGACCTTGAAAGCAATGCAAACTTAAGATTTAATAGGCTTTTAGTCCACTCTCTTAAGTTTTAAAGCGTTTGAACAAGAACCATGATTGAAACTTTTATAGTCTGACTAAGTAGGCACTAAAAGATATTAAGAACTTAAAAGAGATCTAAAAAGAAAGTTTAATTTTGATTTGAAAAGTACGTTGATGACAAGAGCACTTTTATTCAATGTTCAATTGTTCATATACATGATTCAAAGAATATGAAGTATCGCCAATAACTTTTCAAAAATTTCTTTTCTCGAAAACTTTGAGTTTCAAATAAACTGAATCTAAAACAATCAATACCGGGTCCGTGACTCTTTCGAATTTAGCTGTTAAATGACTAACTCATGGCGCTTCGTCTTCCATTTAAACAGCAATTATTTCATTGCTCTGCGAAGCTGAACAAACTTGAATTACTGTAATGTTAAATTAATTGTTTCTAAGTCGTAGAAAATCAATTTATTGTCTTGGGTTTTGGGACAACATTGGTACACGCTTGACAGAACAAAAGGAAACGTTAGTTCGTGTCGTGTAAAGCAACCAAGCACCACCACAAAAGGCTGATTACCAACTAGATATATGTGGAGGGCTGAGTCTAAAAAGTTTTTATATTATAAAGCCATTTGGCATTTCACAACTTCTATCTAAAATAGCTTTGTGTTTTAGTGAATGCCTGGGTTTTATAGATTGACATTGATAGGCGTTAAGTTCACACCTAAATTGTATAGAACAATAATGGAATCGCTATTGTCCCATTCAATTAGGACTCAAAAATAGTCTACTACCTCTTAAGCGTTATAATGATCGAATTTAAAGGTTTTTTTTCCACGACTCTGAGTGATTTGACCGGCTAGTGTATTTCCTCAACAACTCTATGAAATGTCTTTGTTCAAATATACCAGCTTAGTGACTTGAAACTGGGGCAATTAGCCAGTTGGATAATGGTTGAGTGTGCAAATCACATGTAGAGCTGCGATCAGTTCGACTTTCACACTTGAATAAAACCACGGCAATGTACACAATTCACTTCTAGTTTCCTCTAGCAATTGTGTTGTGGTACCGCATTGTCTCCTCGCATTCATACACTGACAGCTAAGCTTTATCATTGCAACTGCGCTACTTGCTCGTAGAGCAATTAAATGGCCAATAACGCCCAATCCCACTTGGCTATTTGATAAAAGAGTATGTCAATCACAGCCGTCCAGTCCAATGTCATAGATCAACCTGAAGCAATTAACTTTTCATGTCAAGACCCTTTAAAATCGCTTCAAGACTAACCAGAAACCCAGGACTCAGACAAAGAACTTTTACGCGTACACACATGTAGAAACACTCGACTCTCAAAGGTATCGGCTCCAAACCGTCTCTTTTGGAAAGGTTTTGGTACTTGAAAGCGATACACAAACTTAACACAAAAGAATTTATGTGTGCAAAAAAGTAAACTTATGTTGATCATCGCTAGTTTGTTTTCTTCATACAAAGGCTCTCGATCGAAAAGCACTTAATTTGTTTCTCTCTGTGATTTTTTCCACGTTCATAAAGGCTTTACAGCTTACATAAAGACGAAAAAACCTTGACTCAATTGAAGCTCAAGTCTTCATTCCACGAAACATTTTTTTCTCATGTTTAATGTTGATACTCATACAATTGACAAGAATCTAATTAAAGTTACGTTAATTCACGATTTACTGGTAATTACTTGGATAACCTAACTTATAGTCATAAATTGGGTTGGTTCAAACAGTTATTCGCTCAAATAAAGCCATTGATCTCTAGTAAAAGTGCCCCCTATATCAGGATAATATCTGACTTATAGGCAGGATTTAACTTTAGTTGTCTCCCGTTAAAATGATCTTATGCACAAAACAGCAATCTGTGTTGAACTAAACCTGGCGACAACAGAAAGATGAGTGAATGTTTGTATAGAATATCAGTCAGTGATTCTTAAACTGGACAACTATTAATTCGAATTCGTTTTTTAAGTTAGTGAAAACAACCTAACTTTTTAATGTTCAGTTGTAGTCTCATATAGAGGCTCTTAGTTCGTCGAGCTTACTTCTATAGTATAGCACCGCTAACGTTTATAGACATTTCCTGAAATCGGAAAATTAAATAATGTCAGAAAATACAACTTCTGTCTTGCACCTTGAAGCATTCATTGGATCCCTTTTCGCACGCCTTTGGTTTAGTTAAGTTTGAGCGCCTTTTGCTTGGTCTCTCGTTGCCTCATCGTTTTCTAATTTGTCGGGTTTTTCACCTTGGGATGATTCTTGCTTGAATCTTCTCCATTTCGCCCGGCGGTTCTGAAACCAAGTCTTTACTTGTCTTTCTGTTAAGCCCAACACTTTTGATAACTGTTTTCTTTCAGGTGGTGAGAGATACTTCTGACTTTCAAATATTTTCTCTAGTTCCATCGTTTGTTCGTTCGAGAATCGGACCTGACCCCCCTTTTTCTTCTGTGGCTTTGGAAGGAAAAGATTCCATGCACCTATAAATCCAAGGTAGAAAAAACAATGAATTAAACCAAAAAAGAGAGATAATTATCAATATAAACATGAATTAACAGATAAATTTTAGATAGAAAGGAGTAATCGTGTAATGCTATTTCCAGTATATTTCCGCGGCACACTGATGAAGACGGAATAACGTAAGATACTAATCCAGTTGTAACAACAAAGCTGTAAATTTTTACACTTCGCTTTCGGAACAGCTAAGAGACTAATCTGTAGATAAAGACACGTTTGCAGAAGGACAAAGAGAGCCTTGACTTCGGAAATCAAACTTTCAACACCGAATCAAATCAGTAGAAAGATGGTCTGTCCATTCCAATACTGAGCATATTACGTATAATGTTATCAGCTTTCTACGCCATTGTAATATTCGAATCCAAAAAACATTAACCGCCGAAATGTTCTCATTGTTCTTATCACTTACTTCACGGGGCAGAGGAGGGATTGTGGTTTAAAAGAAAAAGTTATTGTATTAAGTAATCTAGAAGGTAATAGTGTTTTGAATTAACTGAGTTGACTTATATAAACAGCATTAAGCGATCCCTTAAAACCTTAATTCCTATACGTCCACATCTCGCTACTTCACACCGAAAGCTTAATCGCATAACACAAAATGAACTCAGTACGCCAAAAGCTTTTATAAACCTAGAATTATCACATCGTAGATCGATCTTTAAATACACTTACTATGATCGCTATATGCCTCGTAAACGCTAGGTATGCTCGGCGCTTGGAATCCTTGTGGTTGGAAGCCAAATGGACGGTTGTACGGAGCGAATGGACTGTTGAGGTTTAGATTCGGGTATGGTCTTGACGGTGTTGGAAGATGGAATGGTTGGGAAATACAGTGCGGTTTTGGTGGCTCACAAATCGTTGAAGTACAGAGTGTTGGCTGAGGCTTCTGCGATCCATTGCTGAGGATGTCATCGATATAGAAGGATGACGAGTTGTACGGTGATGGGGTGAAGACACTAGGAACACTTCGGTCCCAATTACAATGTTGCATTTTGACTTATTCGCGTTTACTGTCTTCAAGTTTTCCCTTGCTTCACGTAGATGGGTTCTGTTCTATTCTGCTTCGCGATGCAATCCCGTCCTCTCGATGCTCGACAATACATGAACCCCAACTGAAACAACTTTTGTTATGTTGAAATTAGCGACTAATGACCACAATTTAGATACGGTGCCCTGATTGGCTATTTGTCAAATTAATAGATGTTCAATGATAACTAGTGAAGTGAGATAGACAAGGGACCGGGACGACATTGGTTATTGTCACGTCAAACGTCATCACCATTTCCGTGAAGGTACTCTAAGTTGGTAACAAAAAACATATACAACCCAGCTACTGTGTAATTTCTTAATGAGGCACACTCGATTGCATATTTAAGGATTTAAACTCCGAAAATCAAATTTGAAACAAATTTAAAGGCGTTTGAAATGAATTATAGCTGAAATTAAGTTGGTTTAAAGATTTATATCGAGCATTAGGTCCAATTAATGTTATGTAGAGAAAGAGTTTAATGGGAATTGATAGCATTCGTACGCGCTTTGGCGCCACTTCCTATAAAGCAAAGTTGACATTAGAGAATGTTATCAATTAACGATAATTAATTAGCAGGCATTTTACAGCATTCTTTGCTCTTTATTTTTGTAATCATCCAACACAAATTTGCTTTGTTCCTGTGAAAAGTGGCAAGTGGACACAGGTGCTGTTCATTATACCCTTGTAGAACGCCAAATACAGAGAAACTGTTACGTCCAAAAGATTTGAATTTGTCAGATTAAATGACTAGTGTCAGTGAACGACCTGTGCTGCTTTGATGACCAACCTTTTCACCTCGTTCTCAGCCAGTCCTTGCCGAACAATCTTAATACGAGCAATATAAAAAAGGCAAATCCTACACAGACAAGAATAGACAAACTTATTGTCCTCCGATTTGTATTTTTGCAAAGCTTCGGAAGTTTAGACGAGTTCGTCTCGCGAAATTCATTGTTTAAATTACACAAAGGTGCAATTAAAAATCACTTAGTTGTCAACAAAGTGAGTCTACTGATACTTAAATCTATACTCGCGTAGAAACTTTAAATAATTTTTGCACTAAAAATTTAAGAAATTTTACGTTCTTTTTTTTTTTTTTTTTTCCTTATCTCGCAAAAAGCACAGGGCAGTGAACTTGTTTGGTATGATGAAACAAGCCGTACATATGGCTTCCGGGATTACTTGATAAGTCCTTTCTTGTTCGATTACATAGAACTACAGCGCCACCCACATTACAACAAGGCAATCGCAAAAGGAAGAAATACCGGACATATTTTCATTTCTTAAAATTATCCTCAAAAATCTCCGTTCGAGAATTTCCAACGGAAGAGCAATTAGATGTGTTTTTAATAACTCTGGCGGGATTTTTGCGCCATTACTTGTTCTGGAGTCTTGTTTTATCTGACGAGGGCATTGCCTTGTCACTGTTATCAAAATTTGTGCGCAGCTTTGATTTCAACAGATTGAAGCGTTTCACTCACTCAGAAGTAATGGGAGGCACTATTGGATTGGCTTGCGTTGATAATAGTGTAAGCCAAGTGTAGGACGACCGTGAAGGGCGCTAAGTGCTGAAATCACAATGGATTTCTCCCCTCTCTGAAATCGTTATTGATTCACATTTCAGATATGCCGTACACAACAGCTTATAAACGCTCTGTCAAACCGCGCCCGCACATATAAAAGACCCTAGTACCAAAGCTACAGAGAAGCTTCTTAAGTGCTCCTTGATCAGAAATTAAAGAAAATTTATGGCATTAAGAGTGTCTAAGTGGTTGGTAATTTCTATCAATTTTCAGAAATTCGTCTCTCTTGATAGATCGATCGATAATTCCGAGGCCTTCCATGGTAATTTAGGCCAAAAGCAAGCAAGCCTCTAAGTATCTAGTTTCAGTAATAAGGTAAACAGTCGTGTAAGTGCTCCTCTCCTACTCTTTTCAAAATTTCGTCGGTATCATAGCAACGGCTATCAGTAGTGACGTCACATGACAGCGCGGGTGGCACTGGGCGCCGCATTGGCGGGAATCCTCGTAGACACGCCGAATCAAATCGTCCCCCGTTTATCAAATGTATGGCATTCAGATTTACAAAAGCTCTGCTTAGTTTAATAGGCTTAACACTTTATTTTTTGCCTTTTCAAAAGGGTCTCGACTATAAATCATTCTTCCAGGTACGACAGAAGTTCATCCAATAGATCAAGGTTTTTAAGAAAATCCATTTACAAAGAAGTGATTTAAGAGTGCGTGCAGTGCCTCTTGACGAGAGACTCAGACGGCGTTGTTTAATAAGACTTGTATATCAACTTAACTGATTCAGGTCGAGAGATAACTAGGCAGAGACATAATGACACTGGACTACGGAAATCAAACCTATCTGTTGCATAATTTCTTATTGATACACGATAATCATAAACTTTATGTGAAGTCCACAAATCTTATTCCTTCAGTTCGCAAAGTCCCGAAAAGCTTTTATATTGTGATTTATTTATTTATTTCCAGTTGCCGGACCGATCGACGGGGATGATTAACTGACAATCTGGAAATGGAAATTCTACCGTAACTTGACGTGAAAAGTTAAAAATATCAATTTCAGATGACTAATGATTCCGCTTTGACGGCCAAAATAAATTGTTCATTTTTTTTTCTTGGGTTTTGATATTGTTGCTGGGCGTATTGAAGAATGAGACACGAGTACACAACACTTCTTTCTCAATTGCATGAAGTAATTGCCTATATAGTGTATATATACCCATTTAGATGACAAATGATGTGACACTTGGACCTGAGAGATGACATTTAATCAAGATGCATCGATACGAGAATTATCCCAAAAATGCACCGACCCAATTATGCCTTATCGTACACTTTATCGAGGAAATAGAGACGTACGCCGCCCCTGAGACGAACTTAATTGTTCTGACCACACGATTTGTTGTCTTGTGCGTGTGGTATGTTGTTGTTCGCTGTTGTTTATAGAGTGATAAACCAGAGTAAATGATTCGGGTTCGATTGAACGTAGGGCGGAGGAGTGCAGCGCATTAGTCGTAATGTTCTAATGGTTTTAATAAACGGCGAATAGGAAAGCAGGCTTGTCTAACGAGGGTCATGGATAAATGTGCCATATCATATTGACTTTGTTTTTATTACACGAGAATTGGGGCTATTAGTAAGAGCATTTGCCATGAACACGATTGTACTAGATGACAAAACTACAGCCTAACATTGTACTTGCCATTAACGACTTTGAAGATTGCCAATTGAAGGCAATCCAAGAGAAATCATGTGGTATATCCTGTAAGCCCTAAGTTCATCGGAATAGCATCTGTCTCTTGTTAACCCGTCTCGTTCATTTTGAATTGGCTGATATATAGCACAAATCCTTGTTTTTGAGAACAGTTGATTTGAAATTGGACTGGTATCTCGAGAAAAATCTCCTAGTGTGATAGTTCGTCGTGGTGAGGAATTTTTGCAACAACAATGAGAGATAAGTGCGGTAGATCTGGTGCCTATACTTTGACCCTCTTCAATAGGGCTAACAAGTTGCCACTTCAAAAAATCTCACGTTATCTCAGCTGAAAACTCCCTTGCTAAACTATGTTAACACAACTTCAAAACAAAAATGAAATCCATGATCACGAAGACAAGGCGAGCTTTTCTTATTCCGGCTCTGTGACAAAAAAATACAAAACTTCACAATTCCTTTTTAAAGAACCTTTTTTAACAAAAAGTTATCAAAAGTAACAGGAAATCTTTCTTGAAACGTAACTGATTAGTGTAACGAGCTTCTTTAGTTCATAAATCCGACCATTAGCTTTAGTATAGTAAATCGGATTGCTGGCATTAGTTTCATACATTTTTTGGAATCAGACACGAAGCGCCTGTCCTCAAGGGTCCAGCGACGTTCACCCAGTCTAACTTGCACTGACACAACTTAGAGTAAAGCCGATTTGAGCCAGTACAAACTTTTATTTTAACGGCCTTTATTTAAGATTAAATTGTACAGTGCAGGGACGGCGGAAGCGGGAAAACTCGGGGGGATGGAGGGAGGGGGGGCAGGGTCCCAAGAAGAACGCGTCAGAAAATCACTGGGGGTACTAGGCAAAGAAAATTGAACGAGTTGGAAAATCACTGGGGAGAACAAGGCAAAGAAAACGAGTTGGAAAATCACTCGGGGGACGCGAGCCCAAAAAAATCGGTCTGCAAGTTATTAAAAGTTTCATCCGAACCAATAATTTAGTGTAGTGGAGGGGCCAGTGTTCCCCTCCCCCCTCTTACGTCGCCTCTGCAGCTTTATCCCTTTCCGAATCTAGTTTGCTTCGTCGAGTTTTTAAGAGAGAAAAAATCAGCATTGTGATCAGCACTTTGTATGTATTTCCGTAATGGCTCCTTATTGATATTTCGGTTGAGCCATTCGACTGGCCCGCTGGTTTATTTACTGACCTTGGAATGTTAAAAATTCCATTAAAAATGAAATCGAGCCGTATCATTTACTCGTAATTACAATACCTTTTTCACACTAAAATATCTTTGGTTGTCCGTCAGCGAAAGAAGATTCTTTCCATCTTCGCCATCTTCGTTATCTTTCAAATTTGTTCATTATTGCCCGTGAGGAAAGATTATAGCCAATAATTACATTCTTTAAAATGCTTGACTTTCGACAGTTTTTCATTCAAATCCTTCACCTTACAATATATGCCGACATTTGAATTCAGTGATCATTTTATAGTCATTACTGATTTAGTGTAGACTCGGAGTCGTTCTTTAATCTTAATAGATTTGCCATGAGTCGACCACTGACTTGGCCGACTACTCGATTTCCCCTTGGGATGCGATAGAATTGAGATGTTTTTGCAAGTAATTTAAACGCAAGTGGCCAAGTCCCAACCGCAACAAAAAGGAAACCTTTGGTATCAGTAATTTATGATTCTTTCGATCTGCAAGTTCAAATAAAAGTTTTCCCCTTGAAGGTGTGTTTTGTTAGTTTAGGGCCTTGGAAGGTGCCGTCGAGGCCTCGAAATCCTTACATTATCTCAAGCTAAACAAAGATCATAAGAAAAAACTATCCTTGTAAGTCTATTGAAAGGGATAGACCTATTTGTAAACGTTACAATGCATCGGGCCTTACTGCATTTTGTCAATGTTTTATGTACTGTTTAACAAACGAGCAGGAGTGTTTTATCAGGTTTTCTAGGCCTTAACAAAACACGATCTGCAAGTTTATTGAACGGCTTCAAAAACCCAAGAATAATTCATAAGCTTCTGATCCAATTGGACTGCCCATATTCGCGAACATGGAATTCGAAAGAGGTTTGAACGTCACCGTCATGCGCAATCAGTTCATGAGAGGCTTCCACATGTTGAAGATCACATGCCAAAGTGAAGATAAAGGCCCTAATTAACGCGATTGTGGGGCTTCGATGATCGAATGTGAGACCAACCTTGGTGAAACTTTAGTCTGCGTCTTAACTTGGATGGTACTTTATCTCTGATTAAGTCATCCCTTTTTAGTATTCAAGTGATTTTTAGTATAAATAATAAATATAGTTGAATACTAATGAGGAGGACTTTATCAGGTATAGGGCCCATGCACGTGACGTTTATGGGCGCTTCAATTGGACCAGAAGCTTATGAATTAATCATGAGTTTTTGAAGTTCTAAAAAAAGAAACTTGAGTATAACCTGAATTTGCATAAATGGTTTTCAAAATAAAATTGAAACATATCCGAATCGTTTGCAAGTGAAATTTCTCGTACACAATCTAGAACTATACTTTAACGGTTGTCGAAATTCAAACAAAAAAGTAACATCCTTTTGCTACCTATTTCTTTAAGTTAAAGAAATCAAGACTCTTCTTCTGCGGGAAGTCTTTGAAGGTTTTACTAGCGACCACCATTTTTTTCTAGAACCCTTGTGGCCGGTATAAATCGTGCTAACTGAACTGCATTTTCCAGGGATCAGGAAGGTGGCTAAAAGTTAGCTTCCACCCTTAGTAACCTTTTCGATTACGCCAAGAAAAACAGATCTTGAGGGAAATTCCATAGTGTTTATACGAAAAGGAATGCAGGAAAATTACTGCACTTATCCCAAAAATTCTCATTTTATTATTATTTATATTATTATTTATTTATTCTCAAAATTTCTTAAATTATCATTTTAAGAAAGCATGGGATGGCTGTCGTCTCTCACCAATGTGGTCCCTGGTTAGATCCCGCATTATGCGTCACATCGCTTCAATTCGCGAATTGCGAAACGAGTAGGGATTGAGGTAAGTCTGGTCTCGCAAAGGCTCTTGAAGCTGTTACAGGGGACACTTAGCTACAAATATGGCGAATAGCGTACAAGTTGTTATAAAGTGAGAAAAGAAACCCATTGCCAGAAATATGGCTCAAGATTGTAGCGCGCATACGTTTTACGGCATTAAAAGATACAAAATGCCAATCTCGTACCAAGAGACCGCGTCACTTTCGTCCTGCGGCGAAGAACGAGGGCTCTGGCATAATCCAAACCGGAACAACAGATTTCATGAGTATCCGGTTTTAGGGCGCATGCGTATTTCTCATTCAAGCCAATCAAATCTCGAGGAATGAGAAATACGCATGCGCCCTAAACCCGGATCTACAAGAAATCTGT
>JANTNT010018677.1:0-13251 GCA_024752375.1 Entacmaea quadricolor | reverse complement strand
AACAAGCCAAATGTATGAAAAATTAATCTAGTTATTGTGATTTTAAATGTGCAAGAAGGATTCTTGTTTCGCAATGCTTAATTAAACCTTTTCATACTCATTTATGTGTATGTTTGATGCCTTTTTTGAATTAGATATAGCTATCTTAATAAACTTTGAAGTTATTTAAGATTAGACTGACGGACGGACGGACGGGTAGGTGGGTGGATGGAGGGAGGGAGGGAAGGATGGAGGGCCGGGAGAGATGGTTGGATAAAGGGATGCAGGGATTCAGAGAGGCAGAAGGCAGACATCCTTGGGAACCCAGGGGTAAAATTCTGTCGCTCGTTTCTCGCTTCCAGAAGAAATAACCCTGGGCACGAAGTCTCTTGTTCCGAAAGTCGAATTAATTTCTTTCTTGATTGAATGAATAAAGAGGAAACAATTTTTAAGCCCTTGGCGGGAATCGAACCCCACATCTGCGGTTTACTAGTCCGATGTGTTAACGTTACACCACAAGGACCAACCACGCTGGCAACGCAGCCAGTTAATGTAATGTATGAGGTAACTGCAGGGATTCCAGGGCATTATTTTTTCTATGGGTAAGTTGAACACCGTAAATTTGGGTACGCATAGAATTATGTCAGAAATGATATGAAAGTGTGTTAAATGCGTTCGGTGTGTATATATAGAATGAATATAGAGAAAACAAATTTTAAGCCCTTGGCGGGAATCGAATGCCACTGGCTGCGTTTCCAGCGTGGTCAGTCCTTGTAGTGTAACGGTAACACGTCGGACTAGTAAACCGAAGATGTGAGGTTCAATTTCCGCCAAGGGCTTAAAAATTGTTTTCTCTTTATTCATTCTATATATACACACCGAACGCATTTAATACTCTTTCTTGATTGGTCGACCACTCAGTATAAAGTATAGTCAGACAAATGGATACAACGGTTATAGAGCCACCACTTCCGGTACGAGGTCTAACAGACTTCGTGCCCAGAGGTATTTCTTCTGGAAGCGAGAAACGAGCGACAGAATTTTACCCCTGGGTTTGGTAGGATGGGTAGGCCTGTGTTTATATAGTTTTGCATTGTACAGCAATCACCACTCAATCCACTCCTCTCACTGTTAATCCGCCCCGCTTTAGACTTTTTAGTTGACGTCACTGGAAGGAAAAAATATTTGGTCAAAATTAAAACTCCCGCCCTCATCAGAGATTTTTATTTTCCGCATACCGTCCCGCACGCATACCATAGTAGGAAAAAGTCTCGCCAATAATTGGACGTGGAAAACGTCATAATTTAAAAGATTTCTACTTTTACAAAAGAGAAATCAAAAATATTGTTTTTTATCGGGTTCCTCTTTGTTGAGATAGGGGAGGGGAGGGTAGAGTAATTTTACAGCTATCCCATGATACCACGCGGATACTAAGTACCAGGCTCTTTTTGTCTGATCTCACTCTGTTTCCTTTCTGAGAATTTTAGTTTTCTTGAAATTTTTAGACTTTACTTTCTCTTTTGGTGACTTTACTTGGTATATGCTGTCCAATATTTAACTGATAAATGGCTCACTAATCTACCTTGGTTTCAATGAAATTCCTTTTCAACTTTGATTGAACATGTAGTGAATCACAGTAAAACCTTGGTCTTTACATACTGTAATATCGACTGTAATCTTAATTGCCCAGATAATAAGGTGTTTTTGGGCCATTAAGTTAAAATGCATCGTAACCTATACCCAGCTACTGCTCCCAAGATCGTCAACGCGCCAGTCGTTATAGCAATGGTTGGCTTACCTGCCCGTGGAAAGAGCTACATATCGAGAAAGTTGGCGAGATATTTGAACTGGATTGGCGTGAGCACTAAAGGTATGTCTAGGATCAGTTGCAAGCACTCATGATTAAGCTTAATTGTTGACCTCCTGCTATTTAAGATTCCATGAATTCTTACAGATATATCTTGTATATGAAGAGGTGGTTTTATTTAATTACATAACTGCAGCGCAGAGATTATGAATTCGAAGTATTTGTATTTGAAATAATAAGCTTAGGTCGTCAATGCCAAATAACAACATCCCCTCCCTCGGCAACCCAGGCATTTGAATTTTCCCATTTTTTTATTTGTTTAAATTCTTAACCCTCAGTCAAAAAAGAGTTCTAATTACCAGTCTAATAACTCATATACACCAGTCTGATAGCTCATTCTGTGGTCTAAGGCTAACTAACCAACAAGGAAAAAGTAAAAGCCTGGTCACCTGGGTGATTTTTGCTGGGATTTTGGGGTGGGATTTTACTGTGATACAAAAACACAGCAAGGTAGCAGTGAAATTTGAACACCTTCAAAACCCCTCTGACTTTCCAGTGGTATGAATTACATAGATTGAAGTGAAATTGCCATAAACTGTCACAGTGAAATCACAGCAAAAGCTAAAGCAAAATTCTAAACTGGCTGTAAGGTTGTCTGGGGCGATATTGATGTTTCATATTGATTTGTTCACCTGGGACAGGGTTGGGAATTAGTGGGGCATTTGAAAAATGGCTGTACAAATGTTTGTAAATACCCCCAAAAGTGGTGTAAGAATGATCACCATATCCACTACCCTCTTAAGTCAAATACAAATGCTAGTTATCTGCCCAAATGAAGTCATATCCCTACCATTGCCCCCACACCAGTCAAACCTTCATTTCATCCCCACCCCCTGGAGCATCATTGTTTGTCAAATGTGATCCTATGCTCCACATTTCCCTCACCCTATCCAAGGTTGGGTGGGGTGGAAGTTTACTTTGACTAGTGCATTGCTCCCATGGCATCCCTGGGGTATTTGACCACATTAGTGGTAAGAGCCAATCCATGAAAGAATGTTTTTAAAATTATTAATCATTTGTTTTGAAGATTTTTTTTTTGTTTACAGTTTTTAGTCTTGGAGATTATCGACGTAAGATGATGGAAGGGTCTCACTTTGACCATTCCTTCTTTGATCCAAATAACCCTAATGGCATGCTTATAAGAGAGTAAGATGATAAGTATATTTTCTGTTCATAAGGTTCCAAATTACCTTCATCCTATCCATCATTTCTAATGTCTTATATAATACACATTTCTGGAAATTATATTGAAATGAGGCTCCATATATAGCTGTTATATATAGTGATTACAGTCTGTGCACATGCATGCTCAAAATAAGAAAAAGTGGACATCAAGTGTTGTTTATGGCACATTCTCTCCTTGATTATTAATATTTAAGAATACCAGATGAAAAAGAATCCAGTACTGTAGCATAAACAACACTTGGTGCCCACTTTTTCTGATTGTGAGCATGTGCACAGACTGTAATTGCAAAACTCCAGATCCAAATCAAGATCCTATTCATCCTGTTGGATCCTGTACAATCATAACAGCTACCGGTAGCTCTTATGGAGAATCTTGTACAGGAGTCCCAGGATCCTACATGATCTTGTACAAAATCCTATCAGAATAATGTTTAAACTAGATCCTTTGGAATCTTATACAAGATCCTGTTTATGATCCTATTAGGATCCTAAGCAAAATCCTACAGGATCTTAATATAATTTTGTCCAAGATCCAGATTTTGACCTTGTACAAGATCCTAATGGATCCTAGGGCTATACACACTTGCGCTCTAAGCAGGAAGTAACATGTAAATGAGTACTAAGGGCCATTTTTTCTCTTATTAAAAAATAAACTTCATAAAAAGACAGCAAATGGTCTTAATACCTTGATTACCCATAATTTTAATTATAAGTTGAACTTGTTTTTATTATTTTCTGTCTTTATTTGCCCATGGCCCTTAGACCTCATTTTCATTCTTTTGTCTTTGCTTGCTTATTTCTGGCTTATGGTGAAAGTGTGTATTGTCCTGCAAGATCCTAGGTTCTTATGTAAGATTAAACAGGATCTTGTTAAGGATCCTCCAGGTTTTTGCACAGGATCCTAATGGGATATTTACAAAATCCTAATAAGATAATTATTTACAATATCCTAATATGATATAGTGCAGGATCCATAATAGGATCCAAAAAATCTTATTCTGGAGTTTTATTCTGTGCTGGATGCTATTCTTACTGTCAGGATCAATCTTGTTCAGGATCTTGTTCCTTATATTAGCATCCTAATATTGTGTAGGATATTTTTCTAGGATCCTAATCCTAAATAGGATCTAGAATCTGGAATCCTACAACATGATCCTGTTTTTTTTTTGTACCATGGTAAACTTACAGACTGATTGGCAAGCTATAGCCAGGTGCTAACTATTCAAAAGTAGTTCAAAGAGCTTATCATTTAGATTATTATGCTTTTTGTATGTCTACTAACTGATTCAAGAAAAAACAATAGTCAGTATGTGGATTTTGCTAGAACAGTTAAAGATGGCCTACTGTTGTTTGTAGTTGGTATGACTTTGTCCTTGCCAACTTCTGCCAACAGAAATCAATAGCTTACCATCTAATTGTTGAATATCCATATTTCTAAAGGCTGATTTTCCTGGGATGATTTTTGAATTTAACTTTTGCATGCAATCTGATTACAACAACATGATTATCATAAGAATTTAAAACAAGTTTTAGAATAATGCTTTTCTTGTAATACACAACAGTTGTGAGCAAGTTTTAGGGTGTTGTGAGCATGACTGACATCAGCAGATTGCTTGTGACAGTTTTAAGTCAAAAATCATACCATGTAAATCAGCCTTAAGTATTTTTTTAAATACACTTTTGTTCATTATACATACAACTACTGTATTTTGGTATTTTTCTTTAGAAAATGTGCAGAGCGAATCTTAGATGATATAGTTAAATGGCTTGAAGGCAAGAAAAAAGTAGCAGTAAGTTTTTCAATAAAAGGAATAAGAATTAAACCAGTAAGGGACTGGTTATGAGGGGATGTCATGAAACCCACTGCTGTTATGAAGTAAATGAGAATTAAAAATCAAAAATGCAGGAGAAAATATAACACTTTTGGATGGTTTTGAAGTGTCCAAAAATTAAAGCAGATTTTGACATGAACTCATTAGTTCAATTTTGTATGTCCCATTACTCCAATAGAGCTACAGGCTGAAGGAACTTCAACACTTTATTCCCAGGGCTATTTAATTTATGACCTTCCCTGTCCATAAAGTCCAGTCCCAAAAATCAATAAGATGAGTTCCAATTTGATCTGTACTTTAGCTGTGATGGTGATGGTGATGAACTTTATTTTACTTGTCTAGTTTTCAAGCTAACCCCACCAGGAGGGTCTACTAATCAGGGATACGACATCCAGATTGATTTGGAATTAAGACATGTTGATTGTTATGGAGGGAGGAAAACTGGAGAACCTGGAGTAAAACCCTTGAAGCAAGTTAGGGAACCAACAAACAACTCTACTCACATGAGTCCCAAGCCCAGGAATCGAACCCTGGACCTCAGTGGTGAGAAGTGACATGCTAGCAGGACATGGCATGCATGTTTCCTAAATAGCCTACAGGTTATTTTTATAACCCTCCCTAGCCTTTCCATAAAGACCAGGCCCTGAAATCAACATACTAAATTCAAAATCTCTGAGGTAATTGTGCTCTTACTTGGTTCAGCATTGTGGTTGTTAAGGGTTCAATAAAATTAATAGGGTATTTTCTTAAATTAGTTTCTCATTGTCAATTTTAGATTTTTGATGCCACAAACTCATCTCGTAAGAGACGACAACATATCGTTGAACACTGTATGAAAAATGAATGTAAAGTAAGTTTAGTTCTTAGGTGTTAGCTTCTTTTACTTTTGGTGTGTTTATAACATAGTATAATGTGACCTTGGGTCTTTAAAGGGCCAATTTACAGGGTACAACTTTTCCCTGCAACTGTTCCATACATTCTGTTGATGCCATGACTTATACATACAATTCTTGTAATGTTTAAAAACTTGTTTTGAAATTCAACATGGAATTCCTGAGTCAGGAAATGAATTTTCCTTGAATCCTATAGTGTACAGTTATTTTATTTATTTCTGTGTTATTTTGAATTTGAATTCTTGTCAGTCTGCATGGGTTCCCTGTGTAATGTTGGATTCAGCTTTTTGGTGTTGAATTCCATGCTAAATCCCTGCACCTCTAAGCCAATTAGAGTGTGAGATTCTTATGTGATATGGGATTCTATATTATATTGCATGTAATTCTACTTATTTAACCCGGTTAGCTCAGTTGGTAGAGCGCCAGTCTGTTGTGCAGGAGGAAGATAAGTAATGAAAGCTCTTAAGTTTAACAAAGTGAATAGTGGAATTTAAAATATGCCATGTGTGGGCATTTATCTATAAGACATCTGCAATGTTGCTTTGATATCTGAACTGTTGTGTGAATTCAGAATTCAACTTATTTGCTGGATAACTAATAATGATTCTTTACAAGTGATTTTACATGTAGGATTCGAGAAATTCGAAGATGTGAAATTATTTCAATAGAATTTTCATTGACCTAAGCAGAGGCAGCCCAGTGATTGCCTATGGGAATCTTGTTTTAAAATTTGATTGCATAAATGTCAAAATAAGCTAGAAAACACCCCATCCAGTAACCTAGGGCAAACACCAACCTAATAAAATTATATCATTCTAATTTTTTAATCAAGTTACTAAGAGATGATTAATGTTTTTGTTATAGGTGTTATTCATAGAGTCAGTTGTTGATGATCCTGCTATTGTCAGAACAAATGTAATGGTAAGTTTTATAATTATGAAAATGATTTGTTTGTAGTTGAATTAAAAAAATATCTTTAGAACTTGATTGGAAATGGATTACCAGTCATGGCTTTCATTTGATGTTCTTTACCACAACATTATTTAGTATTTGATTCAGACTGTGCCATTGTGCCAATTCCACAATAAAATTTATTTTGTCCCTCTAAAATTTAATGAGGGTCCAGTTGTCCCTTTTTTTTGCCATTTTTAGTTTAAAATGACTCTTTACTGAAAACCCTGGCTCAGACACTGAAACATCTGAATTTCTCACTGTCTTTTGAATTGATTGGTTGATTTTGTTGTCTATGCATGAGTATGGACAATGATGTTGATGCCATACTTCTCAGTAAAGGAGCACTGTCTTTTGTTGCTCAAAAATTTCAAAAAGCTGATTAAATTTACAACAAATTTTCTATGCATACTGTAAGTTTTTCCAAAGCTCTCAAAACTATTTTTTTAAAATAACTGTTACTAGACCTTACATTGAATCTGAACACATATTACATTTTGTAATATAGATTTGATAGTACGTGTACTCTGATTGGCTAAGAAATATGTTTTACCAGTTTATGTAACATAGAAAACTAGTATGTTTTACTGTTTTAAATTGCCTTGTTTTGACCTTAAAATTGCAAAAAAGCTCACCATTGAAATTGAAATGTTGTGAAAAATGTTTGTTGTCTGATCAAGATTGTATTGCTGGTCAAAATGTAAAAACAATCTTAAAATTTCAAAAAGTGATCATTTTTCAAGCTTTTGTAGCTTGAAGTGCTTGTCTTTGCTGGTTTTTGCCATCTTTGTGTGCCTAAAATCTACATTATAAAGCAAATGAAAAAGGCTAAGCCATGTTTTGCACTGTAAGAAATCACTCTGAACCTTTAAGAAACATTCAAGAAATGTTAAATGCAGTCATAGACAGCTTGTGCTTTTAAACATTTGTCTCATGTTTTCAGATGTCTCTCATGTTTTCTAATGGTATAAAACATGACTTACAGTTGTGTAGCCTTCTTTATTTGTTAAGTAATGGTCCAATTGTAATGATTGTCAGGATATACCTTTTCTGAATTCGCTTGAGTGACCACGAAAAAATGGTTCCAAGATGAGGCAGAGCTTGATGTTTTCATACATTAACTGTATTTATCAAGTCCTGCCTCGTCTTGGAACCATTGTTTCGTGGTCACTCAATGGTTTGGAATGTCTTTTTTAAGGCTGTTAAAATAAGTTCACCTGATTATACTGATGTTCCACCTGAAGAAGCTTGTGAAGACTTCCTTGCAAGAATAGAGCACTATAAACAAGCATATGAACCTCTTTGTATGGCACAAGATAGGTTGGCTAATTATTATGTTACTTATTGCTGTTAGCAAAATCGAGTAAAACATGTACCAATGGATCTCTCTAATTAGAAAGTGGGTGATGCAGGAGTGAAATGTCCAGTCAGTCACACACAAAACTGTCTAATAAGAGATTTTTTTCCAAGAAAATTCATTTTTTCAAAAAAAGAAAAAATACCAGAGTACAAATATGGGCAAATATTGTACTAACATTAGGGCAATTCTAAGTTTAGTTTAAAAGAATAATTCAATTTATTTTTATAGATAAAGAACTTGGTTTGTATGCAAGGTGCATCATGTCAGGTGCATCATTTGCCAGATGCCATATTGTGCCTGGTGCATAGCATGCCTGGCACATCAACTGCACCTGATGCATCGTATCTGGTACATGGTATGCCTGGCTCATCATATGCCCAGTGCATTGTATGCTCAGTGCGTCAGATGTCTGATACATCATTTGCTTAGTGCATGGTAATACCAGTGGATCATATACCCTAAACTAGCTTCCTTTGGGCATCTTCCTCTGGTTTTTCTCTGCTTTTGAGCTTCCTTTTGAGCATGAGGAGAATGTGGGAGGGGAGGGGAGGGGAGGGAAGGGGAGAAAGAAGATAGAGAGAGATGCTCCCATTCCCCTGACTTTTTCCTTGCTCTCTCACTCAATATACCACCAATGCAATTTACAAAAAAAATGTAGAGATGGCTAGCCTGGTATGACTGAAATATTATCATCTTTATTTATCTTTGCATTTCAACATACATGTAACAGACATATTCCATACATGAAGATTATCAATGGTGGAAACAACTTTGTTGTTAACAAACTCCATGGTAAGTTGTAATTATTTGTCTAATTTGTCCTTTTCTTGGTTGAGTATACCTCTTGTAAACTTCAATTAAGTGTTAAAAAACCATGGCACATGGCCCCATCATGGTACCCTCAAGGATCCTTCCAAACTCAATTCCATTGTGTCTGTAAAACATCTCAATGTAGCTTTTTTTAAAAGCTATATTATAATAATGACAACAGAACTAATGTTCACAATATTCATTTTCTAGGTTACTTGGAGAGTAGAATAGCATATTATCTTATGAATATTCACATCACACCAAGAGCCATCTACCTCACCAGAGTAAGCTATATGCTATTATAACTATTATATAAATTTAATTTGAAATGTTGTCTCTGGCTTAAAATTTTACAAAAAATTTAACAGATATTTCAGTCTTGACTCAGACCTTCATCAGTGTGAAAAATTGTTAGCATTTTGTGTGCATTTGAATGGAATTGCCAGCACACACAATTCTAGAATTCACAAGTATACTTTGTATACTCTTGGAATTTGGATGTGATCATTCCTTGAGTTCTTACCTAATTCTGAATGCCATGCTTCTAAAAATAAACGTTTATGTCAGATGCTTTCTTTGTCCACCACCTCAGTTGTTTTAAAGTCAAAATCGTGTCCTGTTTTATTTGCATGCTGGGTTATCTTGGATGATTGATGATTATTGTAATAATAATAATAATAATAGTAATAATAATAATAATAATAATAATAAGTTTAATAGTTAATACCACTTATATCACATACAAAGATGAATTACAAAAGTATTTACAAAATTATTAAAATTAAAAATCAATTTACAAGCATTTCATAAATAACTGTTTGAATCGTAATGTAATAATAGATATAAAATTGATATGTAAAAATATATATCATGTTCAAATGTAAATAATATATAAATAATATAATTATTTATGTTCTTGGATTCTTGTTCTAAGAGACCTTTCTGTTTGGCCATAATAGTGGAGTAATTTATAAAATTAACTGTTTGGAATATAGTACATGATTTATATCATCCTTTCTTCATTTGGGTCGAGGAAAGAGATTGTTGATCTTTAACATAGGCTTGTGGGCAATCTTAATGCTGTATGGTTTCAATGTTCTGCTTAAATTTTTTCTGACACTTCATTAATATAATTATATTACATCACAACTTGTTTCATCCATCCTTCTCTCTGGCTAATCTTGAAACTGCTTTTCTGCATGTACACTGTAAATCAGGCCTTGAAATTAACTAGCAAATGTGCTATAAGAATTTGGAATTGTAATATACCTCCAAAAGTTTTTGCCCAGTAGATATTTTTGGACCCACAAACTTTGTCACAATATGTGTGCAAGTGGAATTGCACTGTTGTCCAAATAATCCATGATGACCTAAGGACAAGTTTGTTGTAACATCGATTTTAACCCTTTAACCCCAACATGTAGGAGTGCCATATGGTACTGAAAATGAATGTGTATCTTTCCCTGGAAGTGTCATATGGCACTGTTATCAGTTGCTATGTTTGAACCTTTGAATCTCAACAATTTTGTCCAGGCTTTCCAGGGAAGAGAGTACATTGCAATCAGGCACTCCTTGGGGGGTAAAGGGTTAATACTAGTGTGGAACCCTCTTTTTAAGCCCTGTAAGTAAGTTGCTTGTACTTATGGCCCCATTCAAACGAGAATGCAAGTTTGGACTTGCGTCTCGTTTGAATGGTACAAACACAGGTTTAACTTGTGCTGACTTGTGTTCTTATTTGAACTGGGCTTAACAGGCCATGTAAACCTTTGTTTTTATTGTTAATTAAATTTTTGGATTCGATTTTAGCACCATACTTTTTTATGATATTATTGTTTGTAGCATGGAGAGAGCATATACAACCTAAAAGGCAGGATTGGAGGGGATTCTGACTTGTCCCCCAGAGGGATTGAAGTAAGTTTTCCCTGTTTCTTTTTAATATTCTACTTTGTTTAGCTAATTAAAATAGCTTATTGATAATATTTATGGTTTAGTATGCTAAGAAGCTTGCAGAGTTTATGAAAAGTCAGGACCTTGAAGACCTTAAGGTAAGGGAAATGGTTAATATCAAGTAATGTTTTTTTTTTTGCACTAATAGACCTTAACTGAGTTATTTGCTGAATGACTGAAATGAAAGAGTAGTTCCAAGACAAGGTGGAGCTTGATGTTAATGTACATTTAGGGAGCACTTATTTTTTAGAAGGGGTGTGGTCTGCAGGAATCCCTCTGAGTGTTAAACAAAAAAATTTTGTGGCCCCACCAAAAAGTTAAGTGAAAAAGTTACGACCTCCTGCCCTACATGGCAGTTTTTTTTTTACTCCAACATCTGTTTTCAAGAATGAAAATAATGATGACCTGCCTTTTGCTACTGTAAAAATTGGGTGACCCTCCCCCTGGATTCTTCTGGCCTATCCCCCTTCTAAGAATGAATGCTCCCTTAGCAAGCTCCACCTCATCTTGTAACAAGTGTTTTATGATCACTCATTCAGCTAATTTGAGTAAGGTCTGTTGTATAGGTAAGTATTACATTACATTTATGCTGGAGGATATTAATTTTGAGAAAAAATAGATCACTAAAAGAGCGTGTTGCTGCTCTAGTGAGCATTGCAGAAGAGTATACAATGGTCTATAGTACCTGATTAATCTGCAGAAATGTAGCCAGTTAAATTATGGTAAATCTTATCATTCACCTTAATCAGACTGCAGCAGCCATGTTAGCAAGATAAAAATAGGTAGTAGATTCAGGTACATTTTAAACATGGGATATGAGCTTGTGCAAGGGGAGGGGGGAGGGAGGAGAGCTGTGGCCTCAATATAGACATTAATGTATAAAGATATGTACATGTAGGTCTGGACAAGTGAATATAAAAGGACAATCCAAACAGCTGGGGAAATGAAAGATGTACCTATTGAACAATGGAAGGCAGTCAATGAGATTGATGCTGTAAGTACAGTATATTAGCGACCAGATTTCATATGACCATGATAAAACTGAAAAGTATGTCATGAAAGTGCCATGCCGTGACCATGAACACTATGAACACTACACTTTTATTGGATTTTGCAAAGGTTCTTGTGACAGACTGTTTCAATACAGATGTGCTGTGCCATTCAAAAGCAATGTGATTGGATAAAATTTGGCTAGCATTCCTAGCAATTGGCTTGCAAAAGTAGCCATTTTAATGTTCCATGGTCAACGTGACACATTGACGTTGTAATGTTTGGCTTTGTATGATTAGAGGAATCCATGCCGTGAGTTTTTCACAGTCATATGATATCTGCTCTGTTGTCCCTTTCACTTACTATCTTGATTATTAACTGAGAATACAATTATTGTTGTTTTATTTAACTGACAACCACTGGATATGAGCAAATGCGTGCTCTGATTGGCTACTCTGTTACTAGGCTATTAGCTCACTGTGAGTAGAGAGATCAACAAAATGGCCAAACACTTTGTTGAACTTTCAATGGTGAAATGCAGACTTTACTAAGATATTGTTTATTTCTTATGATCCAGTGGTTGTCTATATTATAAAACAGTTATTCCACTCAATCTCGTTGTACATGGCTGATAGCCAACTCAGTGCTACATGCCTCGCCAGCTATCAGCTCATGTACAACTCAATTTCGTGGAATAATTGCTAAATATTTGAAAGGTCAGATTTACATCAGCATTCTAATAAAGATTGATCATGGCCAGTCGTAATCAAAGACTGATGGTGGGTGAGAGTAGCACTTACATATTAGTGACTTTTCAATAAAATTTTGAAAAGTCATCATCACAAAGATAGAGGCTATTTCTTAAATTCAAAATTGTGCTAAGTTTCAACATGCGCCTTCCAGGTTTCATGATTGTTTTTGACAAATTATCAAAATACTCATTGTATCAAATGAATGAATTTGGTTCCTAAAATAACTGCTTTCTCGTTGTGCAGGGGGTGTGTGAAGGAATGACTTACGAAGAGATTCAAGAGAAATTCCCTGTAGACTTTGCCAGAAGAGATGAAGATAAATTCCATTATAGATACTCTAGAGGAGAGGTAATTTACAAATGTAATAGTTTGGCTTGTAATGGAACATTTTATACTGCTTCAAAATCATTCAATTTTATTAGTGACACAAGTGCTTATGTCAGTGAGCCAATAAGAACATCCCTTCTGGTTGTAGCTATCAAAAATGCAGTCTAGAATGCTCTAAAATGCAAAAATAATGTTTAATTCTACCCATGGGTTACTGCTGTTGAAATTAAATTTAATAAACAGTTTCCAATAATTATCTTGATTTACTTCTCAAACAGTCCTATGAAGATTTAGTAACACGGCTGGAACCAGTTATTATGGTAAGGTATTCTTTCAGTGTTTTATGTTCTTTTAATAT
>JANTNT010018566.1:0-13252 GCA_024752375.1 Entacmaea quadricolor | reverse complement strand
TTGACTTAATATATGTACTTCTCCTTGTAGACAAAGTTTGCAGGAAAATCTATTGTAGGATCTATGGGTCCCGAACTTTTTATTTAGGAATACCAGATGCAAAAAAAAAAAAAAAAAAAAAAAAAAAAAAAAAATTTAAATACAGCGGCATAAACGATACTTGGTGCTCACTTTAGGTATTAACTCTTTTAACTCTTACAAAGGCGAACAAAGGCGAACAAAATCGAAAAAAAAAAAAAAAAGACCTATTCTGACGCTTCGATCTTTCTTTCCCCCCGATTCCAAAATGCTCAATGTGCTTGGATGCAACTTGTTTGTGGAGGAATGTCGATGAAAAAAGATTTTAGACTCTTTTTCGCCAAAGTTTCTCGGAGAAAGAATTGTTAAAAAAGTTCGCTTACAGTTTGAGATACCTTTACGAGGATGACAACGAGAAAGAGATAATTCTAAGCCAAACCATTCCCGAGGGTGCCCTCTTCGTGAACAAGTTAGCAATGCAATGTTTTAACGGAGAAACCGAAAACAACATACAATTTTAGAAGCAACATGAAATGGATGGTATTGCTAAATAATTAATTGTTGAAGAAAAACCGAGATACAAATGTGGACATCAGGTGATTTGACCTGGTAATCGCTACTTGCAACACTGATTTTATGATACGATACAGATCTAAAACTTACTTTTAAAAATCTATTTGAGCATAACCTTGTGTTCTTTAATCTTTTTTTAATCTTATAAAACCGCAATATTCAATACGGTCAGGCCTTGAAACAAAATAAACAAAATGGCGTCTCTTTGCTGTCGACCCAAAAGACAGTTGTTCCCAAGATGCAAAACCGACCGACCCGTGTTTTTCCGTTATATTGCACAATTTCTTCTAAGGGAAGGTTAATTTAGACATGAAAATTTCATATTCTAAAATTGAAAATCTTCATGTCTCCTACTCATATAAGATGAACCAGGGACGGCGCAGACGGGGGGTAGGAGCTATTCCCCCCCACTTTAATTCCATCCATTTTAAGTACTTACACCCCCACTTTTCTCATACAATATCACTTACCCCCCACTTTTCAAACAGCTCCGCCGCCTATGCGAACCTGCCCTAAAAACTTCTATTCATCTTTTATTGACTAAGGAGCACTACTGTGCACCTACGCCATGTTTTCAGATATAAAAGGCTTTATTATATACGCATTGTACGTATGTCGAACCAGTGTTTACAAATTCCCGAGAACGAGTCAGCGTTCGCCTTATTTGCATGTGAATTTCAGGAATACTTTGAAAATGGAGGATAGAACCGTGGAAGCAGTCTATAGTTTCGTTGGGTTTCTTAACACTAAATCTTTCCTTGCTTACTATTATATTACCATCACGTTGTAGATTCCAAGTATAGCATCTTTATTTACATAAAAATATCTTTCATTTTTTTAACCTAAAGTTAAATAATGTTAATATGCCAGAAGATAAGCCATGGACTTCAAAACATTATTGATCGGATTTTCTATCAAATTACATTTCTTTCTTCGTCGTTTGAATTTATTTTGCTTTAGTTTCAAGATAATGGTATAAAGGGCTTCTCATAGAGAAGATTTGGTATGGCGGTGAAAAAGTCTTGAAATTGCTTGCCGTGAACACCACATTTCGATTGAAGTTTGCGAAAGGTTTTGGATCAGCCAATTTCAAACGACCGTGTGGTATGGCGCGGTTTCCCGTTTCGTGATACACTACCTGTTTAGAGCAGTGGATGAGAATACACCGATCCCCGGCTTTGGTTGAACGACCATCACACAACTGGTCTTTTTATAATGCAATATAGAATGTCCGGACAACAAACTCAAATTCTTTAGTAGTTATCGATATAAATAGACATTTTCAATTTTCAGTAATTGGTTTCTGTTTTACACTGTATATCAAAAAAACATTTAAGCTTTTCCGACGTAGCAACAGACTATAGGTTGTTAGAACAATGAATTAGGTATCGGTGTATAGACGCGCTCGTCTTACGATTGCTACAACTGACGTGACACGTTGTCATGTTTTGCATTGTATGATTGGAGGAATCCGAGTGACTGTACCCACAGTCATATAAAATCTTCTCTACTAATATTTTTTATCTCTTAAATCCATACTCTTTTTTGAAATAAGTGAAGGTATATACATAATGATAAAAAGGAACAAAACTGAAGCATTTTGTTCAAATGAAATGAGTGTTTTACACCAATTTAATAAACTGAAAAAAGGGAGAAAATTTATAAAGGAACCTTGCTGATATAAAGGGAAATATAAAGATACCAAACTTTAAAATTCATATATATATATGTATATGGATTGACGAAACTGGATAAATATGCTTTAATGTGTTGCAAAAGCATTTTTTGCAAGGCTTTTACGTTGCGGAATCTCTGCCTGCATTTGTTCATTTTACTCAAGTCCAGACTGAGCAACAGAAGTCACAGATTTAGTAGTAATCTCTTGATTACTCTGAACATCGTCAGGTTTTTTCTTTTCCTCGACATCTTTCTTAGTTCGGATTCCACTAGAAGTTGAGAGGGTTGAAAGAGAAATTCCAGTATCAATCAAAGATGGAGAGTTGAAGATATTCCCTGTCGATGAACTCGTCATTTCTTTACAATGAACAACTGCATCAGCGACAAAAGAATCATTCTCTCTCAACTTGTTCTGAAGGGATAAAACGTCATTGGCTCCACCGTTTTCTTGGCAAGCTTCTTCCCTCTCTGTAAGGTTTTCTCCAGTAGGGTAACCTGTATCTTGACGTCCCAGACTTTTGTTTGAAGTTATAGTATTAATCCTATTTTCTGGAATCATTAACCCATCTCTTTTGAGTGAGTTTCTTGATAAACTTTGAGTCTTGGGCAACCGACTAAGAATAATTGGACGGAATTTTTTCTTAGGGTGGTTCTTGGTATTGCCATTGGTGGCCTGCATGATTGGCCTTGTGGAAATATTTTTATCCAAAGTTCTAAAGTCTCTTAACGGTTCTTTAGATAGTGTGTCTTCATTTGCAATCCGAGGAAGAATTGGGGCTTGTGTGTTTAGCTTCGTTTTTTGAGACTTGAGCCGATTCTCAGTTTCTTTAAATTTGATCTGGTGAATCAAGTCGATATGCAAATTCCTTCTATAGCGGCTGCTAAACGATAGACCACAATAATAACACTTGAACTTTAGCCCTAATACCTTACCTGGACACTTTGTTTCTAAGCAAAGATACTGTAATTCACTGTTTCTTAAAGAAGATTCTGCACTTCTAAATTCGTCTACCCAACTTACGTTTGAGGAGTGATCACTGACAGACAAGTTATCTTTAACGGAAGTTGGCTTACTACCATTGTTTTTCCAGTCTTCATTGATATTATCTTTTGGTGGAATTGTTGGTGGACTTGAACAACTGTTTGATTTGCAACTCCAGCTATCCTTTGAAGATTGGATCTCTAGGTTCTGATCTTTCTTTAATGGTTCTGCAGAAAGATCAGCAGGATGATATACTTCTTCAGTTCGTGGAAGATCTTTTGAGTTGGTACCTTTTTCATTTGGAGAATTTGGGCCCTCATTCGATCGAACGTTAACATTTGTGGGATAGTACTCTAGGCCAATAACTTCGGGAACTTGAGGAGAGGTGTTCGTACAGTCGGTTGGTGATTTCTGTCCAGCATTTGCTGCTTGCAGTGTAAATTCATGTGTACGTTTATGATCATTACGAGTCTTTCTTTTATAGAAATGTTTGTCACACATGGAGCATTTGTAGATTTTTTTACGCCGTGGTTTACAGTTAATGGAGATTTTAGTTTGGACAGAAATGACCTTTTTGGGACTTCTCTCGCTTACACTTTCATGGTCGTCGAGTTTCGTTTCACCATGGGATCGTATCATATGCAAAGATCGCGACTTTACTTTTTTAAAAGCTTTGTTGCACATATGGCAAGGATACACTGACATTTTCATTGTAGCCTTGCTTGTCTTATCCTGAATCAAAGCTGTGTTGTCACCAGAGTGACCCAAAATTGTATCATTTGAAAGCGTTTTCTTGAACTCTTTTGAGATTGAATTATCTATTTTGGTAAGAGTTTCTTCAGCACTGGGAGAATTTTTTTCCGGTTGTTCCAATGATCCAATTTTTGACTGGTTTTCTAAATTAGAAGCTTTTTGTTCTTGAATTTCTTGTTCTTCGCTTTCAGTGGCGTTAACTTTTCTCTTTCTGCCTCTTTTATGAGTACGGAAATGAGTAATTAACTCACTGGCAGTGGAGACTTCCTTCCCGCATATTTTGCAACATATGTTCATCAGACGCTCTGTTGCTTTAGTGTGTGTTTGCATATGGGAGAGCAGCTCTTCGGCAGAAGAACACTTCATTTCACAGCGCTGACATTTGTGCAACGCGTGTTTATCACTGTTGTGTCTTTGAAGATCATCAAGATGTGGGAATTCCTCAGTACATTCAGAACACTTGAAATTATTAAGCTTGAAACCAATGACAACATTATCATTATTGCTACACACTAGCGGATCAAGCTGAGAACTCTTATAAGGATAGATTTTCTCTTTGATTTCAAAAACTGATTTTAGATTGGTAATTTTTGGTGTTTCCAACCCTTCTGTTCTTGAATCACATTTATTCTTAGATAATGCCTCCTTTTCTTTATCATGTAGTTTCAAATGCTTTTCAAAACGTCCAAAGTATACAAACTCTCGTAAACAAATATCACACTTAAATAGATTGTTTTTTCCAATATCATTCGTAATTACTGATTTCTCGGTTGCTTCATGTGGAACTTCAGATTCCGGGTCTACCCTTAGCTTCTTCTGCTTTCTTCCACACTTAGGACTCCTGACCAATCCAATGGCGGTAATGTTTTGGCTGCCAATGGTTTTTTCTTTGCCTTTGCATCTCCGTCCTTTCAAATGCCTGTTAAAATATTTTTCATACAAGTAATCAATACCGCAATGGTCACATTTAAATGGGTTCTTTGGTGAAGAGATTTCTTTAACAGCTTTTTCACTTGAAGCATCTGAAATCGTTTCTTCTTTTCCATTGTTTAATTCACTAGATGTGGATTGAACTATAAGCTTTGGATTGGACTCTTGAGTTGACTTTTCTTTTGTTATTCCATGGCGATTTTTCATGTGACATCTAAACCAATAGTCCCTCTTAAATTGGATATAACAGATTGAACACTTCAGTGGGGTCTCATTCATTACATCTTTATTTGTGACGGATGGCAATGACTGACTGTCTGTCACCCCATCCTCCTCACTTTCCATGCGACTTTCTGTATTGTCCGATGTTGAGTCGGTCACGTTTAGTTTTTGGGACAGATGGCTTTCAAGATCTTGATAACTCTCTTTCAATGCTTCGTCTGCAGGTGAGCCATCGGTCAATCTCTCGTGGCTACTCAAATGCTTCTTAAAATATGTAGCATAAACATAGGACTGATTACAAACTTTACACGTGAATTGCTTATTACCAGGCGACCTATCAGTATCAATCCGTGCATTATGATTAGATGGAGAAACGTTTGGGGACAAAACTTTAGAACTTGCTACATTGTTGGAAACACTACAATCATGAGGTAGGGCTTTCGTCTCGTTGCATTTGATGAAATGAGATACAAGCTTTTGGTGTGAGATGAAGCCTTCCTTGCAGTAATAACACTCGTACTTTGAAATTTGTTTGTGGTACTTCACGTGATCTACAAGAAGAGCGTAACTTCTAAAGGTCCTCAGACAGTAATGACAAGTCTGGGTTTTCTTTAGCTTATGACCTCGTTTGTGGGCTGCGCATTTTGATAGCTTTTTAAATGGTCTCCCACAAATGTCACAGTTAAAACCTTTTGCTTTCCGGTGTTTCTTGGGATCTTTTTCAGGTAAAACTTGAATGTTTCCGCTAATACTAGAAGAATCCAAGAAACCTTTAGCAGGATGTAAAGATATTTTGGTCAAATTATCTGAAGTTTCGTATTCTGCCACAACGCCTTCATCTGAGCCAGTGTGTTTGGGTTCATGTTCACCAGGTACACCATGAGCTTCATTATTTTGACTGGCCTTCGATATATCATTTTCCAAACAATTTTCTAGATCTTGAGGTTGCTCAGGATTCTGCTGACCGGGAAGTGTTGTTGAGGTATTCAAGTCAGTCTTACTGTTCAAGCTGCAAGTCTTATTTAGTTTGTGTTTTCTTTTTGTAAATAATTCACTCTTCTTTTTTCTACGATAGACATAGATTCCATAGCGATTTTTACGAAATTTCTGTCGGCTTTGATTCAACGTCTTAGTCACTTGCAAGTTAGATACCTTTGGTGGTACAACTGCATTGGGAGGATGTTGATAATCAAGGATTTCTTTGTCGTTACTGATAGCCTCACTCACAGTAACTGTATGTTCAATCATGCTATTGTAAATCTCATCATGACGATATTCATCAATATATAGTTGACCAGTAGTACTAAGAATTTCGTTATCATCAGCCTCCATACGTTCCTTAGCTCCATCAATGTTACTTTCATTCTGTAGTTTATCATTGTCATTTGACCCTTCGAGAGAAAGCTCAGTTTCAATACTTAAACTGCTGTCTTTCTTTTCAGATAGATTTCTTGATTTTGTTTCTAGATCCAACTCATCGTTCAAAGTAGTATTTTCAAGCACCATTATACATGTAGTATCATTCAACGTATTATCAGCATAGCAATCTGATAAAGTATTTTCTTCGGTTTCAAGAAAATTAGATTCAGGGATGTTGCTATTTTCATCGACACCAGTGGAATTAGTTTCTTTATCGGTATTAGTAGCAATTTTCTTTGAGGAAGTACTTGTTCTTTTTGATACTTGACATTGCATTTCTTTTCCCGTGGAACAGTATGAATGATCAAATTTTATCTGATCTGTAGCTCGATTGGCAGCATCACTTTCAGAAATAGCTTCTGTATTATTTCCAGTAGTTTTTTCTTCAAAGATAATTTTCGATTTTGAAACACTTGGTAAGTCCGCTTCAAGTGGTCTAATAATAACCCTAAGTCGCTTCGAAAACGAATTGTCAAAGTCTGTCTTGCTAAAAGGCCTCTTAAGAAGTGACAGTTTGGCATCGTTTGAAAAAACACTTCTCTCATCTGTACAGCATTTCCTATGTGCATTCAAGGATTTTCTGGCCGTTTGAAGACGCATATTTTTATTTCCTGTCTTCTGGGATGCAAGAGAGAATGAGATGCTAGATTTCTGAGATAAGTTACTTCCTGAGAACTCATCCAGTGTTTCTTTATTAGACGTTTTAATATATGAAACATCCATGTGTGAATTCTCGAAATCTCTCGAAGCATCATTAATACTTTTGTTAACGTAGTTTTCACAATCTGAAGCACCTTCTTTCTGTGAAATGACATCGCTTGAAGAAAGACTCTTTAAACTGTCCTTTTGCAATTTCTCAGAATCAGTAGTGCAGACTTCGGCCGAATATTGTAAATCAGAAGGAAAGTCATTGATCTTTTCCTGGACTACGCTACAATCTGAAGGACTACTTTCTTCTTTTGAATTATCTTCATCTTGGGAAAGGTGATTCAAAACATATTTTGTCAGGCTTTCCTTTGTTGAATTTTGATTTATACACTTTTTCTGGTTGTTTTCAACATCCGCATTTTCCAGTGAACTTTCGCCCTCTTGAATATTTATTTCTCCTTTAGTCGTTTTATCGTCTGAGCGGCTTGAAAAATCCAGACATTCTTTAAGAAACAATTCTTCGTTTACACTCTGATCATTACAATTTTCTTTTTTGAAATTATAATCAACTGCGAGAGACAAATCGTTCTGAAAATTTTTCTGGTCATGAATACACTCTTTTCTTGTGTTATCCTCGTCTTTACAAAGTAAAGTCATTCGGCTGTTTTCTTGGAAACTCTCTCCGTTTGAACGATGAAAATTATCCGCTATATATTTCTTTAGCTTCTCAACATTTGAATCTAAACAATGTTTTTGATATTTCTCATCGTTTGAAGGGTAACAATCGTAGATACCTTCTCCCTGGAAATTCTCAGAATTTGTACTTTGGCACACTAAACTTTGGTTTTCCAACAATTCAATGCTCGAACTATCTTTCTCCAGAGGTTTGACTAGATTTTGGCTGTTAAAACACTCATGAGGTTCTTTCGAAGGTAATGGGTTATCTGTTTTCGAATCCTGTGTGGAATTTCGTTCTTGAACATCCGGAGAAAAACCTGCTTCATGTGAAATGGACTTAAGGGATGATGCTGTTTCACCATTTGAGTTAGTAATGTCTTTGTCAAGGGTCATTATACCTACACTTTTAAATGATTTTTGTTCATGCGTAAAAGTGGGATCTGTCTGAACTGACACTGTTTTAGCTTCTTGGATACCAAGTGAACCAAAATCGACTTCGGTGGAAACATCCTTAGTTTCAACAATCGTTGAGGTTTCAGGAATTTTATCACATTGGATACCAATACTCCGAAGTCTTTTCGCTGTCTCTTGTGGTACATTTTCTACGAAACACTGAAATTAAACAAAAAATATTTTGAATATTTTCGACGGATTATTTTTAAAATTATACAGTTTAAATACGTAAATACCATTATCGAGATTAGAATTCAGTGGAAATGTATGCAATGGAAAAAGTTAGACTAAGTAATTAAAATGTACTGCATGAAACTAAGTTTTTAATTAACGATCCAGTATTAGTTAAAATGCTTTATTTTTAAAATTTCAACAGTATCCTCGTTCGATTTTATTTTTTCTGATTGTATCTCCTTCTTTAAATACGTTAATATGTTTATCATAATTATGGTAATAACTTAAAATAATTACACTGTGGCTACTATTACCGGGGCAACCTAGACAACGAGAACCAATCAAGGTTTAGAGTGACAACAATGCATTACAGCTTTAGACATTTGATTTGATTGTGATCTCCCATGATTGGCTCAACATTTCAATCGAAATCTTGATTGGTTCTCGTTGTCTTAGTGGTCCCAGTTAGAGTAACTGCTCTGAAAGTGCACTACAATAATTCAAATGAAAAAGACAAACCTTTGTAATTTAAAAAAAAAATAAAAATTAAATATTTCTAAATATTTTTAATTGAATTCCAGTAGATTTTGATCGGTGCTATATTGATAAATTTATTACAATATTGAATAATTGAATAATTTAAACTAATTAATATAGGTTATTTGTCGTTTAGGTATGTGATATGGCTGTGTATTTTTGCAAAGTCACAAAGTATTTTGGAAAGCTTTAGGCAGGGGCAAAGCGCAGGTGGCGTGGTGGTGAGAGTGCTCGCCTCTCACCACTATGGTACCAGGTTCAATTCCCGGACTGGGCATCATATGCGAGTTGAGTTTGTTGGCTCTCTCCTGTGCTTCAAGAGTTTTTTTTCCGGGTTCTCCGGTTTTCCTCCCTCCACAAAAACCAACCCTGATTCGATCTAGGCTGTGCTCCGCAGCCAGACATGAGTCGTATGGCGGCAGCCAGTGGCGCCTTTGTATGCCTTCGACTCGGCCACGTTGAGCTGCGTGCCCCGCAATTCAGCTACTAAGCTGCAAGTGGGGATGATTACCCATTCCAAATTTAATTTAATTTAAAGCAATAGGTTGGGGAGGGTTGGGGCAATACGAAAGAGAAAAGGCAGTGAGATATTTTGGAGGGATGATTCTTATATTAATAGGTCTGTAAGTACAGAGAGATAATTATTAGGGGCCACTCCCTCTGATACGGCCCAATTAGGTTAGCAAAAATACAAGTGCTGAGGAAAATTTCACAGCCATATCACATGCCTAGACGATTAATGAATTGTCCTTTTTTTCAAAGAAATTCATTTTTTATTTTACTTTTATTATTTTAAACTTTCTTTTTGTTTGTTTAGAAATTATTGAAAAATCCATCCTTGCGTTTGTTCTTGACTTTGATAAGCTATTTCATTGGATGAGAGGCTGTCAAAAGTGACAGGTGATTGACTTTTCACATTTTGCACGGTTTTCAGTTGAAAAAAACTGCTTTAAAACATAAACATCTTTAGAGGAACTCCAAGACACTAACTAAATTAAGCTCTTTTTCTAAAAGGATGATTTTATATCAAGCATTTTTTTTTTAAAAGGACCTTGGGGAAATAGTCCAGTTGATGGAATCAAATTAAATCGAAAAGATAAAAACAAAATATATAAAATTAAGCAGAGCATAATCAAATGTATTAAAGAAAACATTATTGCAACTTTACATTAAAGGTTTATAATAATATTGATTAAAAACTTTTATATCTATACTGTATTTTTCATTCATTTGAAAATTTAATCTACTTAATTGGTTTAATAAATTATTTTTATTGGCTAATTAATTAATAAATAAGATTCAATTTCCATGTTTTAAACTCTTATAAAAACATGCAGGATGTTGGGAGAACATGAGAAAAATTTGAAAATCACAATACACCAGAGGCTCATGATTTTCAATTTTTTTGAGTTTTTTCCCAACATCCCAATTTTTTTTTATAAGAGTTTAAAACGTGGAAAACGAATTTTATTGCTTTTACGAAATAACTCAAAAATTTCTCTGTTTTAAACTCTCTTAAAAACACGCTTTTCAGCCAATCAGAAGGCGGGATTTCTGTAAGTTATTTTATAATTAACAATCTTAAATGATAATTTTGAATACTACCTTTATTTATAATTTTAATAAATTAAATTATTAATAATTTTAATTAACAATTAGTAAATTTCCTTTGATTAATTAATATTTTCAATTTGTTAATAAATTATTTATTATTATTAATATATACATTAATTAATTAAATCGATTAATAGCTCAAATTAATTTATTTAATATTTCAATTGATTGATTGATTTATTTAATAAATACTTTACATATAATATTTTTTAAATGTTTATTCAAAAGCAAAATTAATAAAAGAAATGTCTTATTCAGCATAAGCTAGTTTGAATGAGCCTGAATAATTCAATTCAATTAATTGAAAAATACATTTCAATAAATATTAATAAATTAATATAATTAAATCTATCATAAAATTCAATAAAATTTTTTTTATTATACTTTGCCAATTTACTTTTAGAATATATTTATCATTATAATTATATTATTATTATTACTATTACTATGGTTATTATTGCTGTTGTTGTAATTATTATTATTAATTTATTATTATTATTAAATTGATATTAATTTTCTAGCTGGAGTCAAGGCTTAGTTTAATTTTCACCTATAGTGTGAATAATATCTCCACTCTGGTTGTCTGTCTACAGAAAGTGGTTAATTACTATATATTTTATTTTACTTTTTTTAATTTAAAGTCAACATAAATTAAATAAATATTGTTGAAATAAAAAAAATTAATTCATGATTATTTACATTAAGGTACATTATTATGGAAATTGGTTTTATGCTTTTAAAAGGAACTTTACATATATTTATGAATAAAACTACAGTATAAGTTTAAAATATTTTGCTATCATTAACCAGATAAATAACAAGACAATGTTATTTTTCTAAAAAGTAAAGCACTTTGAACTTAATGGTGAAATCTGCTGTCATCACCAAGACACCTCTTGCGGGGCCATTCAAAATACATTAAATGCTTTATCTCTAAAATTAAAATAGTTATTGAATTATATTTTGAGCAAAAAGATAAATACTTGAGCAATAGAAGGATTTTTTTTCAAAAAATTACTATTTTGAGAAGAATTGTGTCCCATGATACCTTAAATTAATTCATAATAATTTACATTAAATTACCATTGTTAAAACAACAAATCTAATAAAAATTCATCTATAGTCTTATTCATCTATAATATCATAATGTATTTCAATTTTAAACATTTTGTAAATGAAGTTTATTATAATTATAAAAAAATAAATCTAATAAAGTCATTAATTGTTTAAAAGAATTTGTTATTTCAATATATAACTTATTTCATTTAAATATTTAAGGATCTTAATTAATTATTCAATTAACAAAATTAGTATGCCATTTGATATTCCTAAAATTTAAACTAAATAATTAATTTCATTGATCAAAAACAGAAATAAAAAAATATGCATTTAAAGAAAAAAAAATGAAGTTAAAAAATAAGTTTGACCTTAAAACACTTGTATTATATTAAGAAGAGATGATAAGATATTCTTAAATCTCTCATGTTTTGGTATTATTTCATTTTTAATTAATTACAGTGAAAATTAAAATTTAAATAAGATCAAAGAATGAAGGATTTGCCTTTTTGAATTCTTGAAATTTATTTCCAACAAGATTCACAAATCCCTGTTTATCACTAACATAATAATAATAATATATTTAAAGTAACAAGAAGATTACATTTAATTTAATTATTCTCTGTAGGATAAAAACAATACAAACACCATTTACTATAATTTCTTACATCACTATAAATGCCATAAAATATTAGAATCAATATGTGAAAAAAATTAAGCAATACTTACAGTGCATTTATTACCAACCAGACGATGTTCATTGGTGATAACATTAAAGTAGAAAAGAACAGCTCCAGATTTACATTTGAATGCAAACCATTCATGCTGTAAGTCGTTGGCCTACAAATAAAGGAAAAGAAATTGTCAATATATTTGTTTATTTTCATTTACCATACAGAAAAAAACCCACATTAAAGAAACTGTGGGTTAAGAACCTGCAGACTGAAATTTGGCAAATTAAATCTCTAATATACAAGAATGTATTCAGCCTGAAGATATACACAGGTTCTTATGTGAAAATTTACTAAGCTCAAACAATGATATGGAAAAATACAGTACAACTAGGAATTATACTAAATTAATGTACTAAAATGGTAATGCAAAAGAAAACTAGTGATTAATCTAGTTTGAGCTGCGTCGGTGTATAATACATAGAAATGATGGATAGGTTGTAGGTAACTTGAAACACTGTGAATAAAAGCTAAAATGGTCATAATCTATCATCCATTACCTTCTCCAGTTGTAACAATTAGAATTGTTTTAGAATAACCCATGAGTTCTAATTTTAATAGACAAACTCATAAGTTTCCCTTTAGTTTGCTTAAAATATACCATAGAATTAGAAAATATGAAAATAAAAAATGAGCACAATATCTTCAAGAATAGAAGTATCCCTTTTAATTTAGTAGACATGGTTTGACATATTCAAACATTGTCAGTGTGGATGGGTTGTAGGTAATTTGAAACACTGTGAATAAAAAACGAGTTTACTTAACTGACGTTTCGGACGTTAGTCCT
>JANTNT010018455.1:126-13252 GCA_024752375.1 Entacmaea quadricolor | reverse complement strand
ATTTTCAAGTTTTCTGAGCGAGCAAAGAGCTTACCACAACCAGGAAAGGGACAAGGGAATGGCTTCTCTCCGGTATGGACTCGTATGTGGTTGACAAGCTTGTACTTGGCCTTGAAAGGCAAGCCATTTCTAATGCAATCTTGCCAGTAACAAACGTGCAAATTCGAGTCATTTGCACAGACATGTTCGTCTGAGATATGACTAACAATATCTTGCATCATCGTGTACTGCTTTCCACATGGCTTTCGTTTTCCAGAGGGGGGCGATTGGTCTATCCATAGGCACGTAAAGATTTGGTTTGTTGGTTGCTTGACTAGCGGTAAATACATGCTGGGAGCTGTAGGGCTTGGGTAACCGGGAGGTGGATGATCGACAAAGGGATTTCCAAGTCCTTGAGAAAATCTATCTGGTCTTGGGTAAAGATCTGCACCTCTAGAATATCGAAGAGTAGAATTTAGAACTTGTGGCATGGCATGATGAGGCGGGACAGCATCATGAGTTGGTCCAAAACCATAGTGAACCGCGGCATCTAAACCTTTGTGAGAAACTGCATGGTGGTATCCCATGTTATTTGGATGTAACCCCGGCGCAGTAGTCGAACTATACATGTTATGCCGATGAGAATGGTTTACAGGGCTGCCCATAGTATCATGTAACGAGATTGAATGAGAACTTAGTCCTCCACTAGTCCCCAAATGCGATAGTGAATCTTGATGGTGAATGTATTCGTGAGCAGCGAATCCCGGGGCTGCCATGTGACGATATGCTGGGAAGGAATGATAGAGACTCTGTTGCCCAGACATTCCTGTTGCTTTCTGGTCGTATGACAAAGACTCCGAAGGAAGACGGTGTGTCGCGGCGAGACGAATGGAAGATAAGTGACTCGCAGAGTCTAATATGTGATTCATGCTTGGCGAAGAAGTTCTTCTTCTGTCAGAATAATCAGTAGACGTCAACACACTTGTACTCAAGCCGTGGCTGGAAGTTTGTATTGATGGTGGTTCATAGGAGAGTGACGAGCGTTTACACAAGTCCTGGTCCATTTGACTGTTTATAAGGATTTTGAATATGGATCAGTTTTACAACAGTGTAAATAACAGCCTATAGACCCTATAATTAACGTTCCTGACGAACGATCCTTGAGTGCACAGGCATATGTTACGCCGTTGATGCACCACATGGTGCCTTTAAGTCGATTGAGCTACAATCACAACGCACATGCGCAGTTCGTTGATCGGCTTGGACATTATGATTAGCTGTGTCCTGCTGAGAAATGGTGATGTTTTTAATTGTTTGATCGCCCCGGAATACACGCTATATTTGGCATCCGTCTTTATATTGACTTTACATCTTTCTTGGCAATTTATGCTGCTTACTTTGAATGGATCAATAAAAGTCTCTTCGACCCGCATTTATGAAGAAAAATTGGTCATATCTAAGGAGTTTTGGAAACTGATAAGGTACGATATTTGAAGACCGTCCTTACAACAGTGTCCTGGCAGGTGATTGAATAGTGATTGACAGTTTGGGTTGAACTCAGTTTGAAAGACACAGCACGCTACGCTAAACAGCTTAAAGCAATTGTCGCTTTGACTCAAATTCAGGACGGCACCTTGTGAAAAAATTCTCATTTGACGGAGACAAATTTTTTCCTTTACTGATATTGAGACTTGATCACATTAAATTGGCAGAGAAAATTGAATAAAATGTGTCATTCAAAAAAAAATCTTACTTCAAGGAAATTATGTAGCCCCCAGAGACACAATAGCATTGACAGAGACGGCGGGAGACGAGAGTGTTTTGCTTTCGCTTGCATGTGGAGGTTGCGGCCATACTATTGCGAGAGCCAGCAAGCCTGTAGATTCTCAAGTGATATATGGAAATATAAGCGGATCTGAACAAGTGCTTCGCTAGTGGATTGTTAAGTTTTTATAAAAAAGAACCTATTGACCTTGATGGTAGATTTTATCGCGAGAGAAGCGTGTCGAATCAGTTATCTTAAGTATGCGTGAAAAGGGCATCATAGATAAGCTGATAAGAGCCAACCCCTTAAGACCTCTCGTGAAATTCAGGCATTGAAAAGCTTTAATAGTTCAAGTTGCGTGTGATTCTAGACTTTACTTTCAGAGCTAAGCCTTAGAACTGCGGGATTGTTAATTTCAAACACGGTAAGGTATTGTGCCCATGCAATGCAAACCACAGGGATCTTACCACTTGTGGGGTATTTACATCTAAGTGTTAAGCTTCAAAGGAGCTAGAGCTACAACACCGCCATCGTAAAATCTTCATTCGTTATCTCTCCAATTAAATACATTTAATTTAGGTCCATAATTGATTTCCTTCTCATTGTATTTAAGGTATTAGATGAGGAAAAATGCTGCATTTTATTTTAAGAAATAGATTTTACTCGCTGTTAGGTCCTTATGTGGACACAGATCCAATGCGATGAACTATTACTTTGCTTATTCGCCACCACAGCAGTTATCCATTGTTGAGTGACTTTAAGAACCATTTCTTATGGAAATAACTTAGAACAATCCTCGATCAATCCCCATGGATTCCAACTGTTCTACGGGCCAAGAAAGTTAGCCTTTTTGCCATAAAACTTTTGTTTCAAAGCGAGCAGCTACTTGATAGCTCCTCGGGCAAAGTCATAGAACTCACAGCACTACTGATATGACATAGGAAAAACAGAAAAGGTTCTTTTGTAGCTTAATTCGAATCTAACAAAAAATAAAACTGAGCTTGATATCCGAAATTATATTGAAATTATATATGGTCAGAGGTCAGAAAAGTGAAATCCTAAAATAAATGGCGAGAAGTGCATTTAGACTTCGTGGTCAGACGACTGAACTCAATCGGTCGTTGGATAAAATGATGCCAGAAGAAGAGTAAGCTGTAGTAGGTCACTCGGCTTCCGGCCCCGAGGCTCTGTTTTCTGATAGATATTTTACATGGAAAAAACTAAGTCATTACATTATAGTTAAGCTCTAATATCACGTCTCACCTGCAATCTCTTCAGAACTGCTTCAATTATCAGCTGTCCGAAATGGACATACATACCATAGCGAAAAATATTCCCTAATTGGCCCGAACTTAAGTCATCGAATTCCCCTAAAAATCTAGTGTTACTTGTCATTATTACGAGCTTAAAGGTTTTTCTTTCATATTTGGAATTCACATTAGGCAAAAAGACCTGTCAGGGGAGATTTTCTTTGAAACAGTGAAAGTGTTAAATGTCATTGTTCACACTCTTACAAAGTGACAAATAGTATAAGAGCAATGAATGAATCCCAAAGTTTCATTCACTACAAAGCGAAATCTTTTTCTTTGAAGCTCGAATTCTCACCAAGTGAGAGAGAACCCGGTATAAACAGTTAAAAGCTTTGTTTTATGACATGTCACTTTATTGCGGCGTAGCGTTTCTGGTAGAAACAATCCCCCATTATTATAGTGTCTTTCTGCTACCACTTTATTAGAAAGTCTTCTTGAGTACCGAACACTGCATGAGAATCCCAAAGAATTCGCTTACGCTTATTGATTGGGACTTAACCGGTTCACAATGAAAGCCCTTCTTGGTTGTATACAAATTCAAGTTGAATGATTTCTTTTTTCATTTCCTTGGCTTGCGTTCTATCCTGTGTTTTGCAATAGATTTTTCCCTCCTACAGTGCTGTGGTGAATGACAAAAAAATTCAAAGAAATTTCCTCGATTCATCAAGACAGACAAAAAGAGCATTCACTTGTCATTCAGATTAGCAAGTTCAAAGTTTAGACTCATTTTTACAATGCTCGAGTTATCGCATTAACGCAAGTACAACAATCAACCATGAAATTGTGTTTTCACGATTTTTTGTATTTAAATCATTTTCTATATTAGATCTAGTTGGAACATTTGGGGTCGTGATATCGATGCTAGTTGTTTTCAAACTATTCACATTTAAAAATTTAAATTAAAAGATTTCAAAAATATTATTACATTTGCGAATACTTGTTAGAAAAACTCTCTAAAAGAGCGCTTGATTTTCGTTAATCAAATATCACAGACAAATAGAAAGTATTAATAACCAAAACTCCGAAATATGAGCAAGAAACAATGTAAGAAAAAAGCAAGAAGGCAATAGCACCAAATGGGAACTCCTACGATGTACCTTAATATATTTCACCGAAAATAAATGAAAAAAATGACAGTATCTTCCTTGTTTAGTGCGTTTAAGTACTCGTTGTTTACAGGATTTTAAAAAAAGCAATAAAATTTAAGCTATCGGTATGATAACATGCACGAAATATAAATTATAATATCAAACAATTATTTTGCCCAAAAAATTATCAACAAAAAATTTGTTGGGAATCGGCGAAAATCTTTCATTAGAGTGTTGTTCCTTTTTCGTTAATCAAAGGAAGTACTGAAAATATAGAGAAAATATGGAGAAAATAAAGGTTTTTAACTTTGATGTTAAAAACAGTAAATGTAGAAATAAAGAATGCTTGAATTTGGTTTGGTTATTTTGAAAAATTTTCCAAAGACTTCTAAATATCTCTCCTTTTTGCGTATGATTTGGTTTCGCTCAAATTACGACACTATGAAAAGAAAAGCGGTAAATTGTTTGTGATGTGCTTTCCCGCTTATTATTTTTGAGCGTCAGAAACAACTTTTTAATCTTTAACCGAAAGATATTGGTGTTCAACTTATCTTAACTTCAGTTGGCGCCGGGGTTTTTAACACGAATGCTCAACTCTAACACACAATTTGCTATAATTTCGAGAAACTGGAAGTGCTTGTTTGTAAATAAAAAGAAATCTTACTGCAAAATGTTCAAACGTCTGAAATACTTTGAGAAAATGGAAGGTGTAAAGTACATGATCTTACAAAGTTTTTTTTCTTGTTAAAGAGGCTTAAATTACTGGCTCAGATAAGACAAGATATGCGGTGAATAATAAGCACTTCAATTGAGTTGTCGTCCGGTTGACTTGAACGACAACATCTGTTATGAACACAAGTTTGTTCATTGCTCGTTGAATATGTTTTTCAAATTCAAAGATAACATCATGAAGGAACTGTTTAAGTCCTCATATATGTATTAAGAATCGCTCTAACAGATAAAGCCAGTTCCTCTCACAAGATAAGCCTTTGAATTTCGTGTGAAGAAACGACAATTAAACACCAGTAAAGTATATCTTTATTATCAATTTAGTAGTCGGGGTATGGTTTGAGATGTGAGCTTTTATCTTCACACATCGCATAAAGACCTTTCCTTTGATGAAAGAACTGAAGTCTTTGTTTATCTTTTAGGATGAAAGAGATAAAAGGAAAAGCGGCAAAGTTGTTTTTTATTCGAAAAGGAACATAGTTCAAACTAGCAAAGAAACACATAGTTAAAGATAACAAAAGTTTAATAAAATATGTTGTGTTAAGTAATACTTTAAGCTCCGGAAATAGTAGCCTAAGTCAGGAAGGTACAAACAGCAAAAGGAACAAAAACAAAATATGAAATATTCCATAACAGGTGACCAAATCAACCAATATTACTCAGTTTTTGGTGAAGAAAACCTTTCTTTTATTGTGATAATTTCATTAACTCCCAACATCTATAATTTTATTGAAATCGAAAAACCTGTATTTTTGACTCCGTTGAAGCTTTGCTTGAAGAAAACCAAAGATCGGGACTTTTTTAAATGTCTGAGTGTTCATCGTCTTTTTACACGTTTGCTCTTATTATTATTCTAAATATCTTTACATATATCTAATGGGATAAAAACTTGCCTAAATCGATTTATTCTCTATACTAATTTAAATAAAAATCTACAAGAACAGACAAGTTGAAAATGTTTTTTGCTCCATACTGAACATGGTCATTTTTTCTTGATATATATTTGATTTACAGGACGTATGTGAAGACCTAATGAAAACGATTTTAGACATATATTCATTTGTTTTGCTAAAACACTACATAAAAATTCATAAAAATACTTTTGAGCAGTCAAAATAATATACATATTAAATAGTTATTTGATATGTATATCTAAAGTGAGCATTTCATTCCAGCGAGCGCCGGTTTCACTAGCATTTTTTGAGAATGGTTGACAAACAAAAAAATATTTCACAAAAAACGAAATCTATGTATCTCTGTTCTATTTTTATGATTCTTTCATTTAACTAGCATTAAATGGTTTTCTAGGTATATAGTAAGCTGGTCGTATCTTGCAGAGGCTCATTCAATAGTTTGCATACACGAACTTCGCAAAGGAGGAAAATCGAGTAACCTAGTTCTTGATATAGTTTGTTTGTGTTTTTCTATCAAAACTACGGTAGCAAATTAGATAAATAAAGTTGTAAGTTTAACGTGTTATCTTAGTGAAAAAAGATATGTTTATTCCGTACTAGAGAATAACACTGTGATATTGAATAAGTCAGGTTAAAGCTGCGGTTGGACATATGGCGTACGTATCTAAGATATACGCTATTTATAGCACAGTTCTCTTGTTCTAAAAGTCTTACGACTATGACTTACCATTATGAAAGAACAATAATAACGTTGCTATTCCATTTTATGTTTATCTTGTGAATAAGAACCACTGAATACGTTTCCCTAAAGCCAAATTTTTGTCAACTTCGCACGGTGTAAGTTGTGCAACGTTTTTTGGAAATGGAGAGTGTCACCCATGTTAGGAGACCCTATGGGTTTTACGTGTGTAAGACACTCGATTGCCGTATGAATACTTTACGATGTGGAGTCGTTTGTATACGAGGTATTTTATTGATAATCTGAGCAGTATTCAAGTTTTTTTTCATGCAGAGAACGAGGGAAAGATATAGACATTGACAAGTCCTCAACTTTACTGCCCACTGTGTTTATAATATGAAAATATAAAAGGACAACTGTAGAGATATCGAAAGTAGGCTTCGAACCCGCACGCTTTAGTCGACACCGAGACTGAATTCACGCAGGGCGTATTTGCATACTCTAAGAAATCTTTCGAATTTCCCTGTACAGAGTTTATGTTCCCTACCTGACTGCAACAACGTGGCTAGAGTGTATGAACATTTTAATGAGTCTGATTCTCTGATCTCTGGATGTCCTTGTGTTTTTATGAAAGAATATATATCCAGAGTCATAAAGAGCATTTGACATTTCAGAACCGTTTTGCTGGGAGCTTAATTGGTCTTGTATTTTAAATATAATCTAAATGAATTCGAATTGCTAGCTGGAGAGCTAGACTCTGTGACTGTGCCGTCGAGCAGGCTGGAATAAATCATTGTCGGTCTCTCCTTTGCATCGCTCAGTCGGTTTGATATACACACACACATTAGACAGAAAAGAAATTCGCTCTTCTGCCCGGCCACGCCTTGTGAACATGTTTTCCTGGCAAAGTAACGACAACAGTTGAACATTTTTCGTAACTTAAAGGAAGAAGCTTCCTTTCTTTCTTTCTTTTATTCCCGTTTTTCATTTTTCATTTTTCATTTTCCCTCCCTTTTTTGCATATATGCAAAATGATCCGACCTTCATAGAGACCTTTCATCAATCTTTCAAACAATTCCAACTCTTTGGAAGACCATGTATTTAATGTAAATAAGAAATATTATCATTTCAATGAATTCTAAAAAGTATAATATCTAGACCCCACATCTCATCTCAGTCCACTGAAAAACGAGATGCTAGCTTTAAGAACATTGCTAAAAATGTTGTCAATTAAGTAAGTTCGATGGAAATTCGGAGCTAATTACTTTTGAGTCCTCGAATCGCGATGGGCGTAGTCCTTATAGAAGTAAAGGTTTAGCGGATGGCTTGTTTGCATCCTTCCTTGAAAATTAACAGCTATTTGCGATGAGAATCTGATGCTATATAATTATCAAGAGAAGAAAAATATAATTGGTAAAAGCTAGACTAGTTTTTATTATATTTGTATTAATTTTACTGAGCTGTAAGTATTTGCGTGGAAAAATAATTATATGACGTTTAGATTGCCAAAGTAACATTACTTATTTTGAGGCTAGGAAATATTTTAAAATATTTAAATAAATAAGGTACCAGTTAAAATGGTCAAAAGCATATGTGATGTTGGAGTCATTTTTGTCTCCTTGTTTCATGGCTGTTTGAAACAACACCAAGGAAAAGGCAAGAAAAAGTAGAGAGCTCTACAGCTGAAAACACCTTGGAAATAGTGCTTCTAGAAAGAGCACTTAAAAAATCAATTATTGAAGATTAATGGAATAGACACAGGAGGGGTTTGGCATGAGTTCGTTTTAGGCTCTGTAGGCCTTTAGAGACAACTTTTCATTTGGACAAAAAAACCACTTGCAACTCTGTCATAGAGTTCTAAATGAGCTGCATATAATCAATGCGCGCTTCCTCAAACTCGAGTTATTAATATGAATTTCGATAGCATGTTTTCCATTCCCGAACAAAGAATTCTTTAATCAAAGTTTATAACTTGAGAAGAAATTTATAAGAAAAAAAATTTCGTTATAAAATTATAAAATTCTTAATTATATGACTTTAAATGGAAAGACGTTTCAATTTGAGCCCAACATGGTTTAGATTTGATTTCAGTTCATTTAAGCATGCATACAGTTTCTTGAACAATAAATCATTTAATAGCTTGCTTTTACGGTTCATTTGAGGAGGACTGAATGCGTTGTTGAAGAAAAAGGACCAAAACATTTTAAATTATTACAGGCAAGATGTTCACACCTTGAAACAAGAATTTTCCGAAAAAACACTTACTAAAGATTTAAACTCCAAATCTTCTTAATTCCTTATGCCTAATACAAACAGCGAAATTCAAAATATTCTTTTGACTATCTTTTTCTTTTCCAGATTTGAAGTTTTTGGTGGTACAGGCTCGAATTTCAATGACACTTAGATTCATGGCCGATTATTGACACAAAATAATAAAAGCCAAAATAACCATCCCTTTACAACTTGAATCAATCAACTCTCGTGTAATGTAGAAGAGACGAGGGATCCATTTAGACACGATTACGTCACAGATGTTTTTCACTTGTCAAAGTCATTAGACAGCGTTTTTTTGCCTTGGATCGGGGACCACTGACAGTGCTTGGCGTCGTTCAGGCCAAATGGGCCCTTTTAGTAAGCAAAACAGGGTTTAACGCCGCGTCCAGTTATGTTTAACTTCGACGATAGAGTGCCTTGTACTTCATTCAACTCATCTTCCGGTACGAAATAAATCATTTAAATGAAATCCTGAATTAACTTGCTAACAAGATGGGTTAACATCTTGTATCAAGAAACTAAATGACTAATAAATATCCAAAGCGTTGTTTTTTTGACTTAAATACTGCAATTCTATTCCTAGGAAAAGCAAACGGATGAAAAGACTTGACAGTTTTGTGCTGAGCGCTCTTCAACCGGCACCAATTATGAAATTACCTTGTTGAGAGTTTCTCTTTGTGAAAAATCTTATGATAAGCTTTTATGATCGCTCAACGAGAGACTAGCCGTAATCCATATGCTTGGTACGCACTGAATTCATTAAGAATATTTCTAAGCGTTGCCCGCGGGTAGGCTAGCTTTTTGTCAGCGTTTGCTTTCTTGGCCATCTTTAAGTAAGAACATGTTTTTTCACCTAAAAAATCTCGCTAGAATTGAACACCAATTAATGAAATGCCAGGAAACTACTGTCACAGTAAGACTGATTTGCTTTTTTTCCTGAAGAAAGAATGGAAAAAAAGATATTTCATTAATAAGATAGACACATACATTCCTTTTGTTCCAGCCAAACCTTTTGGAGTTTTTAGAGTTTGAAGCTGAATCAAAAAGGTAAAAGTTTAGGGCTTCTGTTGTGAAAATAGTTTCACCACTAAAGAAATTCACTTGAATGTTCAGTATAGGAACTGTTCCTGCAAAGTAGGTGTAAATAAACCGACATAATGACCAGATCTTGGTCTCCATATATTATTTAATCTCTTGCGATTTTATCAACCTGTCTTAGACATTTTGTACTTCTTTTCTTGGTTTCTTCAAGTTCTCTAAAGACAGACCGTGAATCCTCTATCAACATATCGTTGCATTGATGGCCATGGACAATTCTTTCAACACTAGTTATTTAAATCGTATCTTTATACATGTTACGTTACCCCTTTTCCCAAAAATTTTTAAACAATGATTTTATCATCAAATAGAAAGTCCTTCAATGGTGTGAATATAGTTCGGCTTTATCAAAGGAACCGCCTGATATATTCTCCGATTTTATCTTTGAAGAACTGTACTTGAATCGTTAATCATAAGAACTTTACTGTTGAATGCTCAGTTTATCAAGCTTCTTAATAAGCCGAATGACGGTAAAACTTTATTTTGGCCTCGCCAAGCGAAAAGAGAACTTACGACATATTTTGTCCATCACGAGTTATTAATGGTTTTGTACTGTTGAATTACTAATTTATTTATAGCAAATTTTTTCAAGTATTTAATGTACAGATCATATTATGCAAGTGCTGGAAACAGTGTTTTCCAGTGGAAAGTTTGATAATTTTTTTTTGTATAAACACGTTCGACACTTCTTCATAACTGTGTTCAGTTGTGGGTTTTTTTCGCTTGATGAGGCCCATTTTACAAGCATTTTTTAAAATTCATATATTTCCTTGGTACAAATGATAATTGGATGTTGCTGTTCATTTTTCAGTTTGCCGTCTTCTTAATAAAAGAATTCAGACACGAATTTATGCATAGAATCCGACATCTAAACTATAGCCATCGTTATTAACACTTTGGCAGAATTGTGAGACGCGTTTTCTGTGAAAACAAACACGGCCATTTCTAGTGACACAAGTATTAGAATTTGTAGATGCAAGGAGGAAGCTTTTCGGAGCAAAAATAAAAGATATCATTAAAGACAAATCCATAGTTTAACAGGCTAAAATGCTTTGTTTAGTACACTAGTAACGTATTAGCTCTAGTAACGTATAACTTATATCTACAGCATATCGAATACACTTGTATTGCTTTAACATTTTTCAAGCCTCAACACAAAGCATATCAGCCACTAAGACTTTTACCATAATATGTACCTAGGTGTCCTTGATATGAAAAGCAAAAGGCAGATGTTTGAGTGCCTGAGTAGTTTTCTTTCTTTCTTTCTTTCTTTTTTTTTTTTTTTTTGACAGACTCTCTTTCAAGATTGTCCAACATGAAAATGGCTGTTCAGAAGTCTGACATGGTATGATCATACAGGAACTAAACACCATACAATGTGACAACAAATTATCTTATCGACTTTAGATCCTTTATGAAGTCTATAAAGTTCTGCTTGTCTGTAGGAGAGTTGACATCAAAAACATCAAAAACATCAAAAACAAAAACAAGGGGGGGAGGGTACGGGAGGGTACAAGTTTGTCTATTCTTAATTTCGGGTCAAATATTTTAAATAAAGACGAATGACTACATAAATACACAGTAATATGATTAAGCATTTTCTTTCTTTCTTTTTTCTTTCTTTTCTTTCTTTCTTTTCTTTTCTTTTTGTTTTTTGTATTTTTTCCTTACGCGTCTAAATTTACTGGAATATTTGTTTCATTAAAAAGTTTGTTTCACCTAGCGAGAGCACCTGACATAACTCGACTGCCAAACAATTTTTTGGTGTTTGTCTACAGTACTGCCACCAAGTTATCGTAGTAGTCTCAAAGCCATTCAGAAAATAGCAGATGAAATATTAAAATTGACATTAAAAAATCCACCAGCTAGATCATAGAATCGACTGTTTCATGTACTTTTGTGGTACTGAACACAGAGGATTTTAATCAACACATGATCAATACATTTGTTCAGTTACATATTGTATAGTCGCATTAAAAACCTTGAATCCACAAAGCACATCATGATTATCATCACTTATTCTTGGTTTTGACCCATTACTAGGATAATATAATAACAAAGGCATGGCAGCCATGTTGGTGTACATAACAATAAAGACTAATGAGAAATCTTTTGTTAGCTGTACACCAACATGGCGGCTGTGACGTCACGTGACAAACCAAGAATATATTCACAAAATGTAACGTTTGATAAAAATTTAAGATTAAAATAATTTTCTTATTTATTAAGATTCAAACCCCTATTGTGAATATGTATACTATTATTACAAAATCTACTGGTGGTTCTATTTAGGCCTGCTTCAAACGTCGAACTTTTCGTGTGCCAAATCTAATTGCATCAAAGAAGGCCTCCTAATTGTCTGCATTCGGCACCTGAAAAGTTCGAACTATTAGTTTGAACTAGGCCTTATTTAGATTGATTTTATTTAACCTGCCATTGAAATAGACAAGTATGGTGTAACAACTAGTATTGGTACGTAATAGTCCTTGATAATGTATTGCTTTCAAAAGGTCTCCCAGGGACCTTTCAGCAATTTTTGTGGCGTACGTAGTTATTCCTAAAATGTATTCAGATGGTGCGGAATTAAAATCTAAAACAAATTTGCTGTTGGCTTGCTTGGTATGTCTTGTACTTTGTGTCCAGTGCAATTTTGCTTCTACTACCACTAGACTACTACCAACCTACCACTACTACCAACACTACCACTACTACTGACACTTCCACTACTACCAAAACACTACCAACACTTCCATTACCACTACTACCAACACTTCCATTACCACTACTACCAACACTTCCATTACCAAAACTACCAACACTTCCATTACCACTACTACCAACACTACCACTACTTCCATTACCACTACTACCAACACTACTACTACTTCCATTACCACTACTACCAACACTACTACCATTTCCATTACCACTACTACCAACACTACTACCATTTCCATTACCACTACTACCAACACAACTACCACTACTACTACAAATACCAACACTACTACCATTTCCATTACCACTACTACCAACACTACTACCACTACTACTACAAATACCAACACTACTACCATTTCCATTACCACTACTACCAACACTACTACCATTTCCATTACCACTACTACCAACACTACTACCATTTCCATTACCCCTACTACCAACACTACTACCATTTCCATTACCACTACTACCAACACTACTACCACTACCACTACAAATACCAACACTACTACCATTTCCATTACCACTACTACCAACACTACTACCATTTCCATTACCACTACTAC
>JANTNT010018344.1:0-13262 GCA_024752375.1 Entacmaea quadricolor | reverse complement strand
ACAATAGAACAATAGCATAAACAATAGAGAACAATACAGGCCGTAGGTGTTGATTACCCTAAAACATGACGGGTCTTCCCCTCCGGGTTCAAGCCGAAAATTAGCGTTGCACCCCCCCCCTTGTTGACTTCGAGCAACTTTTTGTAATTTTGTTTGAGCGAAGCGAGGTTTGTTTTGTTCTCGAAAGGTGAGATTTTCATTTATTGAACGCGAGCGTAGCGAGAACAAAATTTTATAAGTAAATAAGCATATACATTTTAAAACTTGAACTCCAAAAGGAAAATTAGATATCACCTCCTCCTTTCCATTGAATAAGTTAGAAATCGCCGACCCCCCTCGCGCCCCTCCCGTTTTAGAACCGCCATCAGACAATTATTGCGGAGTTCTTAAACCCTTGCGTTAGCTCTTGGGACGGAAAGACCGGCTAGAAGGCCTATCAAGGTCAATATGGGTGAGAGTCCTTTAAACTGATTGCAATAAACCTTTGAAAAAAAAAACACTATTGTCCAGCGTGATTTTGTTTCATTTTTTATTGAAGACATTCACTCCTATAAGATCTAGTTTAAAAGGTTTTTTTCAATCATTTTCGTGACCGCAGGTAGCCCTAGCTCTTTTTATTTTTTCACTCGTAAAATATTCAATAAAAATTGAACGGTGTTGTCTTTTTTTATTTCTTTTCTATCTACTTCTTCTCTATTCCTTTTCTATCTTTTTTTCCACCAGAGATCAAGACTACCACTGCAATGTTCTAACCACTCCGTTTGCTGCCGATAATTAACCATATATTCTAATAACCTTTACAATATATATGGCTCGTTTGGACCGGTGTACGGGTACTTATGAAAAACATTGGCAATAATCACGTGACGGGCTCCATAGCCCAGTCCGGAAAAAAACCGTACGGACCCACTCAAAACGTCGAGCGAAAAAATGCAACATTTTTAGACTAAATCTTTGTAAAAACTAGTCATATGATAAAATGCTTACTGACTAACTTATGTCGGGCCGGACGGGAATATATTTGACACTTGATCGTTTGTTCAGACCTCGCCGAGTAATACCGTACCAATCGAAAGCTGCATTTTTATTGCTCCCTTAGTACAGTACCCGACTTTTGTTAGGTTAGGTTAAGTTTTATTGCTTGGAATATCGCCCGGAGGCTCGTGATTTTCAAACTTCTCTCGTGTTCTCCCAACATCCCGCGTGTTTTATAAGAGCTTAAAAGATGGAAAATGAATTTTATTGCTTTTATAAAATAACTCAAAAATTTCTATGTTTTAAACTCTCTTAAAAACACACTCTTCAGCCAATCAGAACGCGGGATTTCTGAAAGTTATTTTCTAATGTTTTTTAAACCTATTCACGAAACTCGTTCCAATCTGGTGCTGGCTCACCTCGCTGCGTTCGTTCCGTGCGTCATGACCTCGAGCCAAATATTTTCCCGTCAGGTCCTCAGTCAATAAGTACATGGTATTTATTTATTTTTGTATTTATATTTATTTACCACCTGATATTATGAGTTGTATTGCCTAATTGTTTCTGTATTTGTACTTAAGTATAAATAAATAAATAAAAATAAAATGTCTATATTAAAAAATGGCCTGTTTTACTCCATGCATGAGAAAGAAGCTGATATGCCAGTGTCGCGAAAGAAAAATGCCAAAACACCATTATGAGCTTGGGCTACCTGTGGTATAAACAACGTTGCTGACATGTATCCTACTGACGCACGCTGCTTTTAGTTAATTTATGGCGAAAATAATGGAAGGTTTGCCCACATTTCAAACCTTGTTGAAATTGAACTGGACATAAATGCATTAAAATTAAATATCTTGCACTTTAAATACTTATGTTCATAAAGTATGATACTTTAGAGTAGTTGAATACAAAAACGGTTTTCACTGGAACAGTGACAATTTTTAGCGCATTCAATGTTGCCCCCTCCCCCTAGTCATTTATAACCATGTTATTACAACAAAGAAGTGTTAAAATCGTCCTGTGCGCCATGTTATCCCAGGAAGTACTCCCTTTGTCCAAGTAGTTTGGGTGGTCGGCAGTCCTTTTAGGGTGATGAAGTCATGCTTAACTAACAGACTTTTGAGTCGGAACCCTTAGGACTAAAGGTTCACACAAGAAATACTTTCATTTCTAAAAGGACGGCCGACCAGCCCTACTAGTTGGCAAAAGGAAGTACTCCCTGGGTGGGGAACTTTGACCTGCAAAGATTATTTTCTTAAAAGGAAGTTTTGAGAGTTTTTTTCTGTTGTACGAAAATACAAATCAAGGTTTTGCATTTCTTGCACTGAATTTCATTGATAATATTAGAAGTCAAAAAATATGCCGCGGCAGGGGAGAATCTTGTATAAAAGTATCTGGTATGCTCGTCAAAAATTTTCAAAGCTATTCCTCAAGAATAATGGAAGTTTTTTAATGGACGTCGATTACAAATTTTAAGATAACTGATCATTAAATTGAACATAAAAAATATTTTGAGAAAGGATTTTTTCGTCAGCCCCTAAAGGATACCAAAGTAATGGCGCCGACGGAATAAATTGCAGGTTGCAGGTTGCAGGTTACAGGTTGCAGGTTGCAGGTTGCAGGTTGCAGGTTGCAGGTCATACATTAGGGACCGTTCATTTTTTATTGGGAGGGGGTTTTGAGGGGAAGTCACCCGAAAAAAAACCTTGTTAGAGGGGGAAGGGCAGGCAAAAGAAAACTCCCTGAAGAAGTCTTTTTTTAAACAATTTTTGAAACATTTTTTAAAAAATGACACTAGTGAGCAGCACGGAATCTTGATTGTAAACTTGAAATTTTATTCATTACGCGTTTCGACTGACTACGCAGTCTTCATCAGGGACTTAGTTTACAACAAATATTTTACTTTCTATATATCCTCACAACACCCTCCCGATAAAAAAACGAACGGTCCCTAATGTATGACCTGCAACCCGCAACCTGCAAATCACTCCGTCCTGGTAACAGCGAGGCTTTTCAATTTCAATTATGCACCCTAAAAGATACCAAAATTTAACCACTAAAAGATATGAGCATCCCCTAAACCCTTGATAGGGGAGTTCTTTCCTGGGAGAAATATAGGCACTGCGCATGCCAATATAGGCAATGCAAAACAGCATGCCATGTTCATGGTTGTTTTCAGTCATAACATTCTGCATTGTTTTAAGAGTACTCAAATCCATGGTACCTGAATCTACTTCATCTACTTACTAAAGTGTATCATTTTGGTGGTACTACTATAACTGGAGTACTTGCATGATGGACAACATAATCACTAACACTACCTAAAAATGTACGTCTTATGACCCCCATGCCCCTGGAACCCATTATAATCATGTCTACATTCTCTTCCTTTGCAAACTTTATGATAACTTCACCAGCATTCCCACCCTCATGTAGAAGACGACATGACACACACTCCTGAAATTATATCAATCATATATAAGTTAAAAGGCACACACACACATATATATACACCCAGCTGCAAGAAGGTTGTTGTCATAGGAAGAAAGAACAATAGTAATTTAGTGGGAAAGGAATATATTAAAAACACAAAAGAAAATCACTGGAGCTGAACCCTTTTTGTTTTTTAATATATTCCTTTCTCACTAACTTACAAAAGTTCTTTCTTCCTATGACAACCTTCTTACAACTAGGTGTGTGTGTGTAATGTAATGTAATGTAATGTAATGTAATGGAATGGAATGGAATGGAATGTATATATATATATATATATGACAAGAATAGAAGTGTCCAGATGCTTGAACCAACAGTTAAGGCACAGTCAAAATGATCCCAAAGGATACAAAGTCCACGACGACGAAATTAATAAATAGTGTAGGAATATAAGAGACGACGTCAGACAACTAATGGCTGTTTTTAAATATCTACTATGAATGTTTCAGCCATTTGGCCTTCATCAGCTTCATCAGCAATAAAAAATTCTAAAAAATTAAAAATACAAAATCAAGCTAGAATTACAATATATAGTTATATGGTGTGCATATTTGAAATAGAAATGATACAGGAATAAAAAGTTTAAAAATACTAACCTAATTATTGTTGTCTGTTCTTTGAATTTTTTATTGCTGATGAAGGCCAAATGGCCAAAAGTAGATATTTGAAAACAGCCATTAGTTGTCTCACGTCGTCTTTTATATTCCTACACTATGTATAATGAGTTAAATGATATGTCAACATATCTAGCTAGAGCTTTCCATTGTCTTTAGAGTCCCCAGAGGAAAGAAAGCAAAAGGCATATCACCTAGGGCTAGAGTTATCCTACCTGGCATCAAGATGTAAACATGGTCTTTAGACTTCAAGATGTACTCAAGCAAATTGTTAAGGCCTGGGATTTTACAGGGTATGGGGAAATCAAATAAATTTCATTCTATCAAGATTTTTATTACCAAGAATAGGGTCTACTACATAACAACACTGAGACTTTCCTGTACAAAAGATTGATACTCAACTACTGTACTGCATGAACCTATATGCTTTACCTTAAGTGATTTGTAGCTTTCTTCAAACTTTTTCAGTATACTTCTAGCTTTTTCTTCTGCCTTATGAATCAATATATGCCACTCTAGTAACTGATTTTTGAAGTCTACACTTGCTATACAAATCAAAGATAAAATACTATTGGTCAAACTGATATGGACCCTAATATAAGCAAGCATTACATTTTAATTAACTGGGATGAAGTACAATCTGTAACCAGAAATAAGACTATGGAAGAAAGATTTTGAGGCCTTATGCACAGAAAGGTGAACAGGTAACAATTAATGGCAAAATCCTGAAAATCAGATACTCACAGTGTTTAGCTGCTTGCATTGGAGGAATATTATATGCATTAACAATGATCAATTTATCTCCATCCTTCTTCATATGGTTGCAATACCCTAAAATTTAATCAGTAAATATTTATTCAATCAATTGGAACATTGAAACAAAGAACAGAATCAAATTTCCAAAAACAAAAAAAAAAAAAAAAAAAAAAAGAAAAGAAAAGAAAAGAAACTTTAAACTATATGTGTAAGAAGAATGCTTGACCTGTTTTGACTGAATTGGTCAAAATATTGTTAATTAGACCTTTTTACCAATATGGCAGCCATATTGATTTATGGAGTGCCCAGGGGGCAAATTAGTAAACACCTGACCAAGAAAACTTACAAAAACTAAATTAAAGCAATGAATTTTTCAAAACTTATACAAAATACACAACACATATAGTAAGTAAGAGTAAAAGGGAAGCATGGGTGGTGCAGCGGTGAGCGTGCTCGCCTCTCACCAATGTGAGCCAGGTTCGATTCCGGCTCGGTGTCATATGTGAATAGAGTTGTTTGTTGGTTTTCTCCCTTGCTTCCAGGGTTTTTCTCTGGGTTCTCCGGTTTTCCTCCCTCCATAAAAATCAACCTTTAAATTCTAATTCGATCTGTCTGGGGCCTTGTAATTGGGTGCATGCCAAACCTGTAAGGCTTTATCGTCCACCTCAGAGTGGTGAAATTGATTAAATAAAATAAATAAAAGAAAAAAATGAATAGTCTGAAATGAAAATATAATACATTACAGCTTCTCCACAGTCTATAATTTCCTGAGCATTTCCCCCCTGGGCACCCCATAATGTCTTGCCTAAAACAATAGAATTCAAAATGGCCACCACGTCAGTAAAAAGGTGGAACTTTCATGGAATTCTGTAGCATAGAGATTACTTTTAACTATATCATTGTTCTATATATCAGTGATAGACTGATTACTGTTATAAGCATCAATAAAAAATGGAACACCCCCAGGTCAATAATTAACAATTGGAAGGCTTAAGCTCAAGATTTCCAAATATTATGGCAGACAGTTCTTAGTGATAAGTTAACATCAGCTAGCTATAACAAAGTCATTAGAAATTGAGAGTGAGCTGCTTCATTGTTTTTTATTAGTACAACAACAACAACAACAATAATAACAATAGTACAAACAGTAGTACTGAAGGTGCTGTCTTTGTAACAATATCTGCAAATGGTTAGACCTTCAAGTCTTGTCGGATAACAACTTTAAACCATAGGCCCTGTCTCCCATCCCTTTCTTAACCTGTATCATGGGGGACATAAAAGAACCTGTTGAATTGTTCGTAAAAGAGTAGGGGATTGTCTTCCGGTTCAACAGCTTATTCCAATTGGAGGCATAACATACTAACATACTAATTAACTTCTCATGATTGTATTAGCTGCCTTACTATGCAGCCCGTAAAGTCCTCCACTAATGATTTAGAATTGTGAAGCGCATTGAGACATTAGGTGTAACGCGCTATATAAGCACCCATTCCATTCCATTCCACAAACAAGCTTAATTGTTGTACAATAGACCCTTTTCCAATAGGCCCTTTGAAGCTAACAGTCATGTGCTGATATTTTACTTCAATAATATATGAATAAATTCAGTTCTTGATCCCATGGGATGGGCTCTACTGGAAGGCAAACAAACTTTAAACTACGCTGTATTTTGAGATTGGCAATCACTTCAAGATATAAAAAGAGTATTTTTAATTAGGTTTGGAGACAGCCCTACGAATTTTGTGCAATTTTTTTAAAAAATAAAGAAATTTTTTTTTGCAATCCAGTACAATTACATCATTGCTAGCTGCAAAGGGCCTCTTGGTTAAATATTGCTATGTTCCTTGATTACAGATGCATGTACTCAGGGTTAGCATCATTTGAACAACTGTGGCCTTCTCCCAGCCCAAATTAAAACCAATTAAATCCCATTTCAAATTTCATAGTCCCAGCATGGGTTGCTTGAATCTCAATCTCATTCCCATTTTTCTATTGTTTCTTTGACTATGAATCCCAGTCGCAGTGCATAAAATCCCATTTCCCAGCCCTCCAAAAAAGGCAAATCCCAGTTCCCATTTTACTGCTTCAGGACCCTCTAAAATAGCCTGGCTTTGCTACTGAAAATTGATGCCACCAGAAGACCTTTCCCTCTCATTGCTTCATGTTGCATGTACACTGGAGAGGGGATATAGAACCTCTGGTACCCAGGGTAGGGGGTTTGCAGGAGAAGGGATGTATAATGATGCTTAGAATTGACTGGTACATAATCATTATAAAGAGGTAACAAAAAAAGTCCTTCATAACAGGCTAGTATAGGGTAACTTAAAAGATTCCTGCTTTTCATCATCCCTCTATATAGGGACTGTTGGTTTATTACATTGCAGTGGAGGCTGGTGGTTTTTATGGGGAGGGGTAAATTTTTAAAAATACATAATTTGAGGGGTGAGTAAAGAAATAAAAGGGGGTAACTTTTTCCAGAAGTGAAATAGGCTACTAATTTTGCCGATTCGATTTTGAGATTGTGCACTCAAGCCAAAGTAGTTCCTCTTGGGGTTCAAGTTTAAGCAAATGTACATGCTTATATACTCAAAATATTGTGCTCACGTTAGACAGAAGAAAACCTCACCTTTCAAAAACAAAATGAGCCATGCTTCTAACGCAGAAAAAAGCTGTATTCACTTAAAAAAGGTCTTAAAAACTTTCTTGCTTAGCTCCCTCAATAAAAGAACTGATCTCACTACCTTTTGAAAACAAATGAAGCCTTGCTTCCCTTGCAGAAAAAAGCTATTGGCTAAAATAGATAACAAAAAATATCTTGCTTTGCTTGCCTTCAAAAAAGAAAATCCTTGCTTAGCTTGAAGAAAAAAAGCTGCAATGACCAAAAAAGTCTAGTCTTCAAGATGGTAAATTTGGTGGAGAAACCAAGATTCCAAGATGATTATTGTCCATAAAAAATGAGACTTAGATTGTTTACCATTTAATGAGAAATTCCAGTAGAATTTCCAGTTTATTCAGAATGGCATAAATGGTAAGCAACTCTTCCCAATACCCCAGTTGTTCTGGGTAGGTTTCTGTTCCATTTGAAAAAAACACCTAACTACATTTGAGGGAGAACTGGGGATGAGAAATTCTCATGAAAAAGTTGTGAATGGTACACAATTTTCCAGTCATTTTCCAGTAGTTCTGGTCTCACTGGGAAAAGCGGACTACCTCTTGTGCATCTCCAGTTTTTCCAGAAATTTTCTAGTGGGAGGAGGTTGTACCATTTACAGAAAAACCAGAATTTCCAGAATTTCCGATTAAGTGGTAAACAACCTAGGAGTCCTATTCTAAAAAATATGAAATTTCCAGTTATGATGGTGTGTGTATTGTCCAGGGAAATGAGGGGGGGAATGGTAAAAAAATTAAATCATTAATTTGAAGGGGGTTTTAAAATTTCAAAAGAATTTTATGAGGGGTAATTTTTTTAACTGGACAATTTTCGGAAAAAACATCAGCCCCCCCCTCCCCCCGCGACATAATAAACCAACAGTCCCTAGATCTCTACACATTTGCCGAATCACGATCAGCCAAGCTTAACCTTATCTGAGTGCACATTTTGCGATATATTCAAGTTGTTAATTTTTTAATCGAATTATCATTAAAAAAATGAAAACATTACATTTTTAAACCCAAAATCATAATAAATAATAAACAACACACACTGTATTAAGTCTTTAAACACCGTAATCAAAGTCTTGTCAGACTTACATTCAAAGGCTCGAGTACTGTTCTTGCTTCCATCAACAGGAATTAGTACTATGTTTTTTGAAGCCGTTCCGGTAGCCATTTGTATCTTTAGGCGTTGATAAAGGTCTTTAAAAGAGATTTTGGCAAGTGTAAATCTATAATTTTTCCAAATGATATTAACTTACGTACATTAAATTTTTAGTAAGGTTTATAATCGTATCATTCGTATTTATAGTATAACATGTCATCGAATGAATAGGAAAAGCCTGGTAACAAGTTAAAGTTCTTATAAAGGTTCTAATTGGATTAAAGTTTGAACCAATCATAGTGACTTTTATATCAAGCTTGCCCCATGCTGTTGCACATAACATCGAAGAACATTGCTTCTGGGCGTCTTTGGGTAGAGGTAATCTGTGACTAAACATGAGTGATAAAAGAGTTGTAGCACTAGCCGTAGATGGCAGCGAATACAGTGAAACTGCGTTTGACTGTAAGTATGCTGCTTCTTCATTGCGATTGTATGCGATTAATATTTTACATTTGGTGGTCTTTCAAAGTTTAGGTCGGAAGACTCTACACACTGTCTACAGCTAGCTGGCGAAGTACTCTTGTTCAACTCTAAAAAAAAAATTAGAGTAATCTATTTCTTATTATATACTAGAAAGTTGCATTCTTTAGTATGTCCCTTTAATTTTTTTCCTGGGATGGCTTAACTTAAAGAATAGTTTAAATTATCTTAATACTAAAACAGATCGATATCTTGAGTCTTCCGACCTAAGCTTAAACCTAGCCAAGCTTAAATACTTCCTCGGGCTCTTCTCATGACTATCTGAACCGATCTGAACATCTAATATGCTTTTTTTAGATTATTTACTATCCGTCTTTCTTTACTTCGGTAGGAATTTCAGTCATTTTTTTGCCCCGATATTTTGATTCGTTTCTTCAAGCTCATTATATATTCATAAGTCAGCTATGCATGTTCGAGCCAAGTTTGTTGGTTTAATCAAAACAAATTATTGAAATTTACAACAGCTTCAAAAAACTATTTCTCCTGCAATTGTTACCATAGCTGATGTTTCATTGTAAAATGATGTCAAAAGAATTGCCAGTTGAGAAATGATATTAGCATAAGTAAATTAGTTATGCACGAATCAAAGTAAACCCCACCTCCCCACCCAACCCAGGACAGTGTAGGTGGAATGTGGGACATTGGATTGGATATGACAAACAATGATGCTTTATGAGGTGGGGATAAAGTGAAGATTGGATTGGTGTGGGGCAGTGGTGGGGATTTTGGTGGGGATAGGGCTGCAGTTGGGAAGATAACTTGAATTTTTACTGGGCCGCCATAGACAAGCCCAATTAAAATTACCTTCAGTATCTCCATTTTTTTCTCCTGTGTGACAAATTCCTAAAGTTGTGCAGTAGTCTGTGACATCATCACCACAGGGTTTCCAAGAACCAGTATAGCATTACATGATAGGTTGAAAGTTGGAAACCTTAGCAACATGTTACTGTGCATGTCTCTTTTTCTTTTGACACCTGTCAATCAATGTCATTGGCAATGTAACTGCATTTGTGACTTGTCATTGGAAAACTGTAGAAAAATGCAGTAAAATTGCATCCCACAAATTATTTTGAACTGTTTTTACAAAGCAATATTCTACTTAAGATGCATAAAGCCCTATTAGGCTAGCAACAGAGCACTGAAAAACTGCTTAGAAATGACCAATTTATTTAAAAACATAACATTTAATTAACTGCCTTTTATTTTTATTTTTATCAATATAACACAGAATTTGTCTGTTCAAATTAAGGAAAATAATTATCTGATAAATGGCTAATTTCCATATGAAGAATACCAGTTGAAAAGCAAAATAGGCTTAGAGACAAGGCAATTTACAAGTAACACAAATAATATATAAATTTTAATGTCTTAAATTTTGTCATAACATTTAAGGAAAATGTGCCAAAGATACCTTCATAATAAAATACTCAGTTTGCTTGAATACCTTTGACAACAGGACGTTTTGCTCCAGGAATTAAGCTTCAAGAAATCAAATCAAAGAATCATCTAAAATCAATTTAGCCAACCTAAATAATAATTTAAGTCTGAACGAAGATTTATCATGGATGAATTGTGTAATTGTTGAAATTAAAGCATTAAAGAAGCTTAATGAAACAAATCCTTCAAAAAAGCTGACATTACATTCCACTTGGTGAAAGCCACAGGCAACCCAAAAAATAAATAGTGCACAACTGGAGTCAACAAATTACTTTAAATTCATTTTTTTCACTTTGCTATATATTTTTGGACTCAGATAAAATGTAGCAGCAAAGTAAATTAACAAACAAAACTTTATATTTGGATTTTTGGATTAGTTGAAAAATTTCATGTCTATGCCCATTTTTAATTTAAAAACAGATAAAATAAAGGGAAATATGTCCTTTATCAATGATTACTAAAAGTTCACAAACATAAAAATGTACATACAAATTAAAGGGTATAATAGTGACCTCTTGGTCATTGGTATCAGTATGTTGTGATTGAATATGACAAATGCTTAAACCTAGCTTATTCACATGAAAATTCAAGTATTTCTTGGCTAATAGAAACTGGAAGTGAGAGTGCGAGATCACCTGGTTGTTAGTTGAGAGCAGATAACAGCTTATTTGAAACTCTTAGAGTGTATGCCAATTCGTGAAAATAAAACTTAACAAGTATTATCTAATTGTACTTTTATTAGTACAAACTGATTGATATCATACACTGAAACTGAACAGCACAAATAACAACAGCTGGTATATATCTAGTGGTCTTTGTCTTTCTTTGTATGGTTTATGCCTGAGTGAATTCTTAGTTATCAGATAACAAAAATTAATAGTTGATAACTAAATACTATTACATGCTAAATAGTACTTGTTTCATGGATAAATGGAGTGTACTCTATGGTGAGTTTTCTAGCAAAATGTTCCTTTTTCTGATTTGTTTTGTTTCTGCTTGAGGCTAACTTAACTTACAGCATAGTTCAGGGGTAAGAAATAAATTCCCTAGAGTCACAATTTTACATTGTTTTATCATCATGTTTTTCATTGTTTTTGCTGTACTATAAGTCAACCTTTTAAAACCTAAAAGTTACATCTTCAAACATCGGCATTTCCTCATCTTTTAGCATCTAAAATAAGGGTTACAAGAATAAATCACTCCAGTATCTGCATGTAGATCAACCTTTTTAATGAGATAATTTTTAAATTCTAATTTAGTAGTTTTTAACTGGGTGTGTCATGAATGTATAATTTGTTCCAGGGTACCTGAAGAAAATGAAGAAAGATGGAGATTTTATTGTGTTCATCAATGTAACTGAAGCACCATCTCTACCTGTATTTAGCTTTAAGAGTAAGTATAAATTTACTGTAAAACTTAACTGTGATGACAAAGTTTGTAATGAAGATGATTTTTTAAATTCTTTAATAGTTTACACTACCTTCCAGGTAGCAAAGGGGGTGTTCAGATCTCGTGTCACCCATTTTATAACTCAAATTCATGCATCACAACAATTTTTGAAAGAAATTCACATATCACAAAAACTAAAATAATGACGTCAATAATGAGTCAAATTTTTCTTACTGTATTTGAGGTGTGTAAATCAACCTTTTTTAAAAGGTTGACTTAAAAAAAAAACTAAAAGTTACCTTCAAAAATCAACCTCGACTTATACACCAAGTACAAAAGTTGACAATTTAATTCGTCACTCAACTTCACAGAAAAAAACATTGTTATTGGCAATCAGAATCTGACCAGTTTTACTTGAAGAAGTGTTTATACTGTTTGTTTACTAAATAATGTTATTTGTGATGAAAAGTGAATAAAAGGTCGCTTGGAAAAGAATCCATTTCCTTGAAGTGTTTCTTTTGCCATGTTGTTTAGACTGTAATCACATGACTGTTGTTCCCAGTCCATACTGCCATGACCTAGCTGTGGGTGGTTACTAAGCAGACAGACTAAAAGGTAGTGCAGACATTTTAAAAGTTCCTTTCTTGTTGTGCATTCCCCAATAACAGATTGCCGTTCACTCCATCAACCTTTTTTGAGATTAAGCTATATTCTCTTGATGTTATTTAAAGTAATGAATACTTAAAGAATTCATTGATTGTTTAGCTATAGTAAATCTTCTGAATACAAACACAATATGAGGGAAGTTTATTTGTATTTTAGTATGAGTGTTAAGAGAGTATGGAGTAGAGCGTAAGTGGCTATGAGTGGAATGAAAACTAAGGTTTGTAAGAATTTGTGTATGATAGGTGAATTTTTCTGTGGCTGTTTCCCTGCTTCAATGTTAAAAACTAACATACCAAATAAAATACCAAGTAACCCACCCTTGGTCTACACTTACACTATATTGCAATTAATTCTTTCATTAAAGTCAGGGCTTCTGACAGGATGCGCGGATGCGGACCCGCATAATTCGCCGTTTTCTGCATAATCGAATGATTTCCGCATAATCTGGCAAAATCCTGCATAAATCGTCAAAAATCTAAAAGAACTTGAATAATCAATAAGAATTTTAACAAGAAAACTAGCGAAAAAATGCGACGTTTCGATGTTTGCGTAACGTCATCTTCGGGCGAATGGATTAAATATGCAGAAGTTGAAATTTATGGTGTTATGATTCTATTGTTCAGCAGTTCAAT
>JANTNT010018233.1:0-13264 GCA_024752375.1 Entacmaea quadricolor | reverse complement strand
CAACTACATTCACATTACTAAGTTTATTTTCTCCATTAGAGATGAGTAGTATAAAAATCTGGGAGACAACACGGTCCGAGCACGCAAAATGTTCTCTTCCGGTTGCCGTCCGCGTCTCAAAAATGCTCGTGCTTAAGCTCCCTACTTTCTAGAGTCAATAACGCTAAAACAGCTCTTCCTTTTAATAAAGTCTCTTTGGCAAAGATTATTTTACACTATTTACACAGACTACCACCTGAGTTAAACGCGTTTCCCGAAAGGAATTACGGGTCAACTATTTTGATCAGCATTGGTCATGGCCTTTAAGTCATATACAATGGGAAATGCTGACCAAAGTACAATGTAAATCCTCCACTCTCATTAGTTGGCCTTGAGTTTGCTCTGAAGGTCAACTCGGCTGCTATACCCCGCAAAAGACTCAGGTGTGTACGTTAGAGGTGGGGTTGGATGGGGTATTATTTATCGTACTACCGAGTGTATGCCCGTCCGGGGTAGGATTGCGGTGAGTTTATATCACACGCAGTGGGTGGTGGTGGGGCTGTCTGTGATGGGTGTGGTGCGGCTATTGTATACTCGTTGTCCTGTATCATTGATTGGGCTCCTGTAGACACGAAGCGTTGACCCATTTCAAATAAATTAAGAACTGATACATGCTGTGTAACGAGTTAAGAAAGATAAAATCGGCTTATGTCAAAATGAAGAATATAAAATACTATCTAGTATCTGTGTTAATAATATGCATTTCTTGAATTCGCTTGACTACGAAACAATGGTTCCCTGAAGAGGCAGAGCTTGATAAATACAGTAAATGTATGAAACATCAAGCTGTGCCTCATCTTGAAAACATTGTTTCGTGGTCACTGAAGCGAATTCGGGAAAGATCTATTGCATTAAAATACAAAGGATACATTAGCTGAGCCCAAATGAGGTAGCTTGAAAACGGACGGAGGCTGAGTGAGACGACCCTCTGACGATCCTGATGAATAAACGTACAAATGACATTGGAAGAAAATCGAACCATAAGTGTGCCTCGATGTTGCTCATTACAAACTGTTTGCGAAAAAAAGCAGTTTTCATGCGAGTGGGAAACGGTTATTTTCATGTATCTACAACCACGATCAATGTATCTACTTTGAGGACAAGTTTGAGCCAAGTTGACCGCCGTCCGGTTAGCTTAGTTGGTAAAGCACCGGTCTGTTGTGCGGGAGGTCGGGGTTCGAACCCGACCGGTCCAATACTCAGGGTCTTAAAATAACTGAGGAGAAAGGGGTCGTCCACCACCGTCTGATCAAACACTAGGATTGGATGAAGAAACAAAAGAATAATAGAGCAAGACAAAACGAGCCATGCAAAATCAAAGGCATAATAAAATATTGTCCTTGTTATACATGGCTGATTCTATTTTCTTGTACCATTCTTTTAAAATACAATGGAGATAAAACACGCAAAAATGTAAAGGCAAAAACAACAAAAGCAAACTGTCAAAGCAGTGTGAAAAAATATTTAAGTAAAACTTTTGCATTATTCTTTTGTTTCTTCATCCAATCACAGTGATGGTCAGACGGTTGTGGGTTACCCGGAGAAAGTGCTGTCTTTGTAATACTATCTGCAAATGGTTAGACTTTCAAGTCTTCTCGGATAAGGACTTTGAACCATAGGACCTGTCTTCCATCCCTGCCTCAACCTGTATCATGGGGAACATTAACGAACCTGTTGAATTGTTCGTAGAAGAGTAGGAGATTGTCTCCCGATTCAACAGCCTATTCCAATTGGAGGCATAACATGCTAACTACTAATTAACTTCTCATGATTGTAATCTGCGCGGCTGCCAATGGCGCCTTATAATGTAGCCCATAAAATCCTCCACTGATGACACTGAACTGTGAAGCGCATTGAGACATGTGAAATGCGTTATACAAGAAACCACTATTAATGCACAGTAAACTCAATAGGTTGACCGTTTTGAATTTACAGTATGCTGGGGTCTTTTTCATTTAATACAAATATAATGCATACAATACACAGCTGTTTCAAAAAGGGTTACCTATGCGACAAAACATATAAGGGCATTCCAGGCGGCAATTTTCAATAATGGACCTTTATCAACAAGCGATATGCATTTGCAGGTCATGTGATTATTCTCCTTCAAGTTGAATAGCAAGTTCTTCTTGGTTTAGATTATAACTATGATAGAGCAGATTTTTTTATGACTGTGAAACCCGGGGTACAAACGTGACCGTGACGGTAACGTTTCCCAGCTTTCTGATTGAATATACAGAGATCTCGCGATATGTGATTGGTCGATTAGTCCAATGGATATGTGATTGGTCTCGATTAGTCCAATGGATATGTGATTGGTCTCGATTAGTCCAATGGATATGTGATTGGTCTCGATTAGTCCAATGGATGTCGTCATTGCCGTGCTGTTCTGTGCCCTGATTTTTTAACTCGTGCATATGCGAAGCATAGAAACGAGTTATTGTGAGGGTGTCACTCACTCACTCACTAGATCAGATGTTAGCAGTTCGATAGCTAATCGACCGATCGATATTTAAACGACAGATGTCGTTTCGCCGAATCCTTTACGATAACTACTCAGATATCTCAAGTGACAATTTTTATTCAATTTCTGGACATTTTTAAAGTATGCTGTTCCGTAAGATCGAATAAACTAGAGCTTGTTTCGACTTCAAAATACATTTGATATAATTCCTGCAATCCTTTTAATCTGCAACAGTAGCAAGGGGCCTTCATAGACGATCAAAAAGGGTACTTTAAACCATAGTTAATATAAACTATGTTTAAACTAATATGTTTGTATTATTTTGCGACATAGCTATCCACGAGTTTGCCACATGGCGCATTTGATTTAAAGTCATACGAAATTTGCTCTACTACCGGAAATTATTTGACAATCATGAGTAACGATGGTATACTAAGATTGTATAATAATATAACAACTTACCAGGAGGATGGAAATATGAATGAGCTTTGGGTGTGAACACCAACCCTGTTTTTGTCGGCATGAAGACAGCAGGAAGACATACTTCTGAAAATACGTAGAGTAGATAAATGTCTCACTGTCCCACTTTATACAGTATATTTCTAGGCATACTACCTTCTTGGGGATTTCCTTCGTCCTCTGGGATGCTAAGCCTGTTTTGAACAGCCATCTGCAACTCATACTTTTGTTGAATCTAAAAAACAAATTATTGATACCAAGAATTATCAAAGGAAAAAAGAAATGCTAAATTGAAAAGTAAATTGCAAAACGATAGGTGAAGTATTAGAGCATGAACAACTTACCGATCTTTTTGTTTTCTCTTCCAGTTCAACACGATATTTTTTACTGTTTTCGTTAAACATACTTAACCGCATCAAAAACTAGAATTCAACCCAAAGAAAAGTGGATTTTAGAATTGCGGTTGAACAAATTTAAAAAAGTTAAGTTTTATCTTCATCCTCCTCGTCATCGTCATCGTCCTCCTTATTATCATCAACATTATTAAACCAATCCTTTTAGTGGTCTTGACAATAAATTTAATGGAACCATAGGTGTCACTGAACGACAAACGTACTGCATTGGTTATTAGCAACAAAGGCGATGGAAACAAAATTTTATTATACCCAAAAGAAAGGGTACCACTTTGGGGGTTTACGGGACCACACATAAACCCAATAAACCCAATGAGAAATATTAAAACAAAAAAAAAAAAACAAATGGATACGTACGTCCCGAGGCAGGTCTTTACCCCAGACGGGTAGATTGGGTATTTTAGGTCGTGCTTTCAGTCTTGAAGACGAAGCCCTAAATAAAAATATATCAAAATATAAGTTTATTTTTACAGCGCTATTTGGATCAAATTGTCATTGCACACATTACTGTGCTTCTGATGGTGGCCTAGGGGTATGTGGCTGGTTTAGTTTCTAATATCATTAACGGCACACATTACCTTACTTCTGATGGTGGCCTAGGGGTATGTGGCTGGTTTAGTCTCTAATATCATTAACCACACACATTACCTTACTTCTGATGGTGGCCTAGGGGTATATGGCTGGTTTAGTCTTTAATATCATTAACCGTACACATTACCTTACTTCTGATGGTGGCCTAGGGGTAGGTGGCTGGTTTAGATTCTAATATCATTAACCGTACACATTACCTTGCTTCTGATGGTGGCCTAGGGGTATATGGCTGGTTTAGTTTCTAATATCAATAACCGTACACATTACCTTACTTCTGATGGTGGCCTAGGGGTAGGTGGCTGGTTTAGATTCTAATATCATTAACCGTACACATTACCTTGCTTCTGATGGTGGCCTAGGGGTATATGGCTGGTTTAGTTTCTAATATCATTAACCGTACACATTACCTTACTTCTGATGGTGGCTTAGGGGTATGTGGCTGGTTTAGTTTCTAATATCATCAACCGTACACATTACCTTACTTCTGATGGTGGCTTAGGGGTATATGGCTGGTTTAGTTTCTAATATCATTAACCGTACACATTACCTTACTTCTGATGGTGGCCTAGGGGTATGTGGCTGGTTTAGTTTCTAATATCATTAACCGTACACATTACCTTACTTCTGATGGTGGCTTAGGGGTATGTGGCTGGTTTAGTTTCTAATATCATCAACCGTACACATTACCTTACTTCTGATGGTGGCCTAGGGGTATGTGGCTGGTCTAGTGCCGTACTTGTTCGTAACGGTGAAGGTGATCGCACGTACAATGGCGAAGTGGCCGCTGTACGATTATATGAAAGAAAAACGAAACAAGAGAATATAAAAACAAAATAAGAAAATATCGAACACATTGAACTGATTTCCTTCATTAATGTCGGCAAGGACTGCGGAACTACGTTTCAATTAGGGGGTGAGCTAAATGGTAACGTCACATGAGAAACGTGATGGAGGAAAGTACTTAAGATGTGTGGGATTTTGGCAAAAAGTGGAGACTATAGCCCCCGCAGCCCCCTCCCCCCTTCGCGGTGCCTTCTGTCGTTGTGTAACCATGCCAAATACCGTGGTTGTTTCACACACACATGAAAATGTTAGTAGAAATGTAATGACCTACCGTGTACAAATTCTCTCATGTCTTCTTCATTTCCACTGTATGCGTCTATTCCCTGAGTTAGCTCGTTAAGTCTTCTCCTAGTAATAGACGTAGTTTATACAAACTTTAGCGAGCTCGTTATGTACTCTCGTGTTACTATTTACGTAAGACTATCTTTGTTTTAATTTGTCCCATAATGCGACTCCTAATTTGAAACCAGTTTGACATGTTGCAGAATCAAAATTCCTTCACGTGCTTGGCATAAAGAAATTCTTAGGGAAATTGACCATATGCACGACCAAATTTTGTCCCATGTCCGTGTTTTTAGTTACGAGCAACTTGAAACAAAGTTAGGAATAGCGCAAAGATTTGTTTTTGAAGGAAACCTTTTAAGCGAATAGGAAAGGAAGAATGAAAGAGAGGGAATGATGGGACAAAGAAAAAAGAAATATATAAAGGAGGAATGGAGAAAAGAGGTGGGGCAGGGACGGTGGGACGGAGGGAAGGAGAGAAATGGTAGGCAGGCAGGCAGGCAGGCAGGGCTGGAGAGCTAGAGAAGGACTGCAATTAGGAGGGATAGAGAGCGGACGAAGTATAAAAACAGAAAGACATAATGAAGAATGGTACGCAGAATATCAGAATTAGTTAAACTTACTCATATTCCTCATGTAATGCTTGTACTTCCTCTACGTGTGAGGCTTGCATTGATTGTACTTCTGATTCAGTATAACACACTGGTGAAACCTAAAACACGCCACAAATGTAGATTATTTTAAGTTAGAATTTTTTTTCAAAAAAAAAACACTCGATTCCATACGTCTTTTGTTTTGTGGTGTTTAAAATTAGTGTTAAATTTCAAAGATTTTTCGATTCAGATATACAGGGATTTTTTGCTTTTGTTAACAAGTTTTTTCGAAATGCTTGCCGGATCAAATTCACTCTACGACGTCACGATTGAAGACATACAATCAACTCACCCCTCTTACTGCTTCTTCTCTTTCCGCTGCTTCAGTTCTAAAAAAAATCAATAACTTGTTAACCAACTCAAACTGTTTTTATCAAACTCATTTTTAAAAGCCACAAAGGCCGGTTGTGAGCATGAGAACGAAATAACTAAACAATGTAAAGTGAAAACATTACTTACTTTCTTCTGTCTTCTATCTCACTTCGAACAAGCCTAGAAGATGTTGAGAAAAATAAGTAATAATAAATTATGTTATAATCACACTCACACCCACAATTTCACTCAACCAACTATACCTGAACCAACACTATACGTCCTCCATACCAATAGCACAACGCCACACAAGCGTTGGTATACTATACCTGAACCAACACTATACGTCCTCCATACCAATAGCACAACGCCAATCAAGCGTTGGTATACTATACCTGAACACCATACGTCCTCCATACCAATAGCACAACGCCACACAAGCGTTGGTATACTATACCGGAACACTATACGTCCTCCATACCAACAGCACAACGCCACTCAAGCGCAAAAATAAAGGAACAATTTGGAAAATGAAGGCAATGGTACCACTGAATTTTTTTCATAAACAAATAGTATTCCTCTTTAAGCTTCAAAAAAATGATCAGCTGGTTTAGAAGGGGAATTATAACAAAGTACAACTAAGCCACAATGTAATAATACACTTACTCTTCAAAAGACAGTGTTTCGGTTTCTCTGGTCATCGTCTTGGGGCTAGAATGGAATAAAAATAACTTTATTGTGTCACCGAGGTCAGACCTCAAATGGAGGAGAAGGATAGGGAACCATCAAGCCATGTGCTGCTAGCGTGCTGCCACTCACAGCTCAGGTCCAGATTTCGACTCCCGAGCTCAGGACTCATGTGGTTAGAGTTGTTTGTTGTTCTCTCCCTTGCTTGGAGGATTTTTCTCCGGGTTCTCCGGTTTTCCTCCCTCCACAAAATCAATATGCTAAATTCCAATTCGATCTGTGAGTTAGCCGTGCCTTAATTGACTTTGATCAGCCTTGTGGTTGTTTCAGGTTTCGATAAAACTGAGGCATCACCACCATCATCACAATCATCATCATAATCTTTCTTGCTTTCTGATTGGTCGAGAGCTGTGGTAAATAGGAGGACATAACCAACAAATTGCATCATGATTGCCACATGTTGTGGTTTTGGCCCAGGTCGGCTGCACCTCATGGGTACATAACATTTTGACCAACTGTTGACGTCATATCGTGGTAAATTAGAGAACATTCCACTCAAACCATGAAATTATCCAGCAATAAATAATAAGCTAGCGGTATTGTAAGCGTGTATAAAGGGAAAAGAAAAACATACAAAAAACGACTACTGTAACCAGGATCACTTTAACAATGACAACCAATCAAGATTTAGTGAAAACAATACATTCCAACTTTAACCAATTCTAGCCAATCACAAGCTAGTAAAAAAGCCAAGATCTGAATAATGTCTTTCAAACAATTTTGTTGCTATCAAGAGACTGTTGGAATGAAACATTGTGATTGGCTGAGTTCAAGGTTCTACCGATTGTGATCTCCTATGATTGGCTCAAGTCTTCACCCTAAATCTTGATTGGGTTTTGTTGTCGAAGTGGACATGGACCCAGTTACTACAGTAGTTTCACTTTAAGTAGGTACTGGAAATTCAGTTCTTTTTAGAATAAAGTGTGATAAATTAAGTCAGTGAGATGACTTACCTTTCAATTTTAGACTGAAAAAGCAAGCAAACAAAGAAATTGAGTGATACCATTATTATAACTATCGAGTAATTAGAAAACAATATAATGCTTATCATTATATTACACGAAATATCACATTATATAATTACATATATCATCATAATCGTCAATAACATCGTCTTCGTCGGGTAACCCACAACCATCTGAACAAACACTGTGACTGGATGACGAAACAAAGGAATAATGGAGCAAGAAAATAGAATCAGTCATGTATAACAAGGGCATTGTTTTATCATGTCTTTGTTTTGCATGGCTCGTTTTGTCTTGCTCTATTGTTCTTTTGTTTCTTCATCCAATCACAGTGTTTGTTCAGACGGTGGTGGTCAACCCTCTTCGTCTTTTCTACAGTTAAGGCCCATTCACAGGGGCAATTTTTGCTGCGGCTTTTGCGACGATTACACTGCGACTTCACTACGATGCAAAATCGCGCGATCTACCGAATTTAAGCCACTGCGATGACACAGGGGTTTTGGAACATGTTCAAATTTCACTGCAGCCTTGCTGTGATATTGCATCGTGTTAAAATCGCACCCCGAAATCGCAGCAAAATCGACCGTGCGAACAGGCCATTACATCATGTATTTTGTAAACTTTTTGTTTTAAATATCTTTTCGAATGACTGTGAAAAAGATTACGGCCTAAACGTGCCGTGCCGGGACCGTGTCTTGACCGTGCCGTGACCATCTAGTGACTGTGTCGTGACCGTGTGTTGACCGTTTCGTGTTCGTGCCGTGAACACCACATTCTTATTGTATTTTGCAAAGGTTTGTTTGTCAGACAGTGTCAATACACGGCAGTGTCGTACCGCGCCGTGCCATGTCGTGATACTCTGCTGTGTTCAAACAATTGGATAAGAATAGACACGCTCGCCTTGTCAATGGCTTGCAAAGTGTTCAATAGGCCATTTCCGAGATACGCTCCGATTCCATCGAACAACAGTTTCAATTCGAGGCTCCGTTCGAAAATACAGCAAATATATGTGATTCGCACGGAGCCTCAAATTGAAACTATTCTTCGGGGTAATTCGAGCGTATCTCGGAAATGGCCTATTATGTGATAGGTTGACGTTATAATGTTTTATTTCGTATGATTGGAGGAATCTGTGACGTGACCGTGCCGTGAGTTTTTCACAGTCATAGGAAATATGCTCTATTATGTATGCACTAGTAGTCGCAACTGACTCACCATATAGCATACAAGAGGTAAGTGACCACAGTTACTTCCAAACGGCATTTCTCTGTCTGATAAGGTAGATATCAAAGGGAATTCTTGCACTTGGTTAGAATAATCTGTGTGTGACCAACGGCCATCAAACTGGTCCTGTTCAAACAGAGTTGTAGCTGTTATGGTACATTCTTTTGAACCCTACTGTAAATGAATTTGGCCCGCATCATGATTTTTCCCTTTTTTTATATTATCCATGGCATTCCCAGCAGGACTACAATTCGGTGTCTTTATAGCCATTTCCATGCAATCACACACAACCAACAAAGTTTACAGACAGTAAAATCAACCCTATCTCTATCTGAGTCTATCAAAGTATGTAGAAGTTGAGAGCAAGCCTTCTAATTGTTTTAGCAGATGAAAAAAAGAAAATAAAGCCGTTTTATAGAGTAAAATCAAACTATTCAACTTTAAAAAAAATCGACAAATAATCAGATGACCTCAAAGGAGAAGTGTACACTACCAAAGAAAACTGATCCATCTTTAAGATTAACTTAGGGAACGTATTAGTAGAAGTAGAAGTAGAAGTAGAAGTAGAAGTAGAAGTAGAAGAAGTAGAAGTAGTAGTGGAAGTAGTAGAAGTAGTAGTAGTAGAAGTAGTAGTAGTGGAAGTAGTAGAAGTAGTAGTAGTAGAAGTAGTAGTAGTAGAAGTAGTAGTAGTAGAAGTAGTAGTAGTAGTAGAAGTAGTAGTAGTAGTAGTAGTAGAAGTAGAAGTAGTAGTAGAAGTAGAAGTAGTAGTAGAAGTAGTAGTAGTAGAAGTAGAAGTAGTATTATCATAGATTAACACAATTATTAGTGATATTAGTGATAAGATAATACACAATTTTCATTACCAAAATCTTGAGATCTTCATATCTGATTGCAGCCATAGCAACCATGGGTTGTTCTCGAGAAGGGTGAACAGCAACCTTAATTTGTTCTTGGTTAAGATCGATTCTTTTTTCACCGGGTGAGTATCCATTGTCATCTGGTAGCTTGAACAATAACTCTTCAAACCTGGAAGAAGAAGAACTATTCATTTATGAAATTTATAGGGAAACAAAATCAGTAAAAACTAAAAAGGAAAGGGTCCAAGAAGTGCGCAATGCATGGTAAAATTTCCTACAAGCGTCCACTGGGCTACCTGTGGTCTATTGCGTAACATTTTCATTGTGCTGCACAAGACGGGAAAGACGGAGAAACAAACGGATTACAGTCAAGGGACATGAAGCGCGCCGCACCCCCAGGCTAATTTACATTGTTCACTTCATTATTGGATTTTTCAATTTATTTTTCGTTCAACAGCTTGAAAAATAAATTCAAATATCGATCTCTGTGGCGGGCCAAGGCGCATTTGAGGCAATTGAACTGTCAAATAGAGTAAGAATAGCCAATCAGCGATAAGCTCGACTACATTCCAACAAGCTGCGAAAAGCTGATTAAAACATTCTATTACATGTTTGTCTCGCTTTTTCAAATTTGAATTTAGTTTTGATTTCATTAATGGAGGAATGAACGATCAAAAATCTAAAAATGAACTAAATAAAGCAGTCTAGGGGGAGCACGATTCATGTCCTTTGACTGTGAGTTTGGAACTTGACATAACTTTGACAAGACCAAAATGCACTGATTGGTCAGAAAAAATGTGCCACACAGCTGGACTTGGTGAGGCAAAGCTATTGCCTTTCGAGCTACAGAACTCGAAAGAGAAGATGTTGGACTACAAACAAACGATTCGCGGATCGGCTAATTCTCTCGTCCCGAGTGGAATAAAATTGCTTGAATACACTCTAGGTAAAAGAATACCTGTAATGGTCTTCCTGTGGTGTTGTGCTAGCTGCAATTTCAGGCGTCTGGTCGCTTAAATTAACTCGACTGCGTGATCCAGGAGTCTTCCTTCCACTTGCAGTCTTACTAGTGATGCTACCCTTCTCGTCCTTCGCTTTATTATCAACTCTTTTACCCCCTGTCTTAGAAGTATCTAGATTTTCAACAGGTGACTCAGGGGGACTTGTTGGAGGTGTTGGGGGTTCATATGTGCCTGTTTTGAGAGCCACGCCCATAAATACCACACTGCAACACGGAGATTCAGCTGAAGCAGATAACATATATCTCAGTTAAAACAACATATGTAGCATCTTGTATTGTTAGTGCGTCTCATCTTAAGCAAAGTTCTAATCAAGTATAAGGTATTTATTGACAACAACTAGCATTAAAAAGAAATTCAAGCTCACCTTTTTTACAGACTGGCCTATAGACACGAACATGAAGAAATCTAGAGGTTTGTAAAAGGAAAAGGAACGATTGGTTAGCAAAGGTTATGATAAGATCTTCTAAGTGTGTTTTGGATGGATTCAGTACGCACTCAATGTAGAATGCTGAATCCAAATAACAAGTATCTCTTTCAAACCCACAAGTGCATATAGTAATTCTTACTTTTGGTGGAGGAGAGTACTTGAACAAAATCTCTAGGATGTGCATGCACAAGATTCAGAACCTGTGCTATATCTATTGGAGTGCTCTGCCTACACTTACTCCCTAACAACAAGATCCATGAAATAATTTGTAGAAACTATTCCTCATAAAATTATTAGTTTAGTACACATTACCTTTCACAATCAGGCTCATGTGTCCAGCATTCTTTATCTTCTTTAACAATCTTGGGAGGTTCTGGTTTTAGAGGCATGGCTTTCTTCTGTTCTTCCTTTTTATCTTCATCATCAGATGAATCAAAAAACTTTACCCCACGAAACTATATTATCACAGGAAAAACGTCATTGTGTAAAATGCCGAACAAAGATTACTCGTTAAGCAAAGCTGCAAAATCTAGACCTGTTATGTTTTAGGGTAATCAACACCTACGGTCAGTATTGTTCTCTATTGTTATTGTGCGATGGATGAATAGAACAAAGAATTGATATCCTAAATCATGACTCATATAGCAAAATACATTGTAAAGTTTGGTTGGTATATATTAGCAATATTATACAGCCAAAGTTCATCAACAATGCTCTCCTATTGACAAAACAGCACATGAATATATAGGAAAAATACTGAAGAATGATGTGGTAGCTACAGTCTTGCAATATCTAAAGTATTCATACCATGTTATACCATAAATAAAACCAATAAGTTTTAGTTGAATGAAATATGTGAATTAACCTTTCCTGAACTTACTTGAGGACAATGCTTCCAAGACAAGGTGGAGTTTGGTGAAATACAGTAAATGAATGAAAATATCAAGCTCTGCTCTGCCTCGTCTTGGAGCCATTGTGTTTTGGTCACTCAATAAGTCAATTTGGGAAGGTGTATTACAGCTGTTTTAAGGTTATGCGTTCAGGAATGACATACTCTTTCCATGGCGACAGTTGCATGTCTAAGTTATTAGATGTGATTTTCCATCCATATGACACCTTCTGGATTTACATTTTATATCAGTATGGCCATGTCGTTGGATTTTAACAGAAGATTTTTCTTTGTGCAAGCTGATTCATTACAACTTTAGCATTATGGGAAATCAATTCCTTTTACAATTTTAGCTCCAAAAATAGATTTTTTCTGTTATTTATTTGGGTTCATAAAAGAATAGTATATATACTGCTAATTGAAGATCACAAAATAATAAAAAAAGAAGAAAAGAAGGAAAAAAAAAAGACCACAGTGTTTTCCTTATCTTACTAATGTGTATATAGTACATATGTTCACATATTTATTGCCCATGTTTGCTTCTTTTTTTAGTGTCACAAACAAGGTGGCCATATCTTTAAAGGTTGCAAATCACCATTCAGTACCTTTGGTTTAGGCTTAGCCTTTGGTTTTTCCTCAGCAAACTGAATCTTCACCCCTTTTGATTTTTTTGTGGCTTGCCTTCCTTGCTTGAACTGAAACAAGCCAGACTTGCCTGTCATCTTTGTATCAACTTCACTATCATCATTGTCATCATCAGAGGGTGGCTTAAAACTGAAACTTATTATTGGAGGTTGCTTCTCTGTTGAAGAAAAATGGTTATTTAACAAATAAAGAAGGCCAAGCCATATTTTATACTGTGAGAAAACACGATGGACATTTGAAAACACAATGTTTAAAAGCACGAGCCATAGGTAAGGCAAGTTTCTTTGCAATTTTATGGCCAAAACAAGCAATTTAAAACAATAAAACATAGGTTTTCTATCTTATGTAACCTGGTAAAACATAGAAACGATGGATGGGTTGTAGGTAATTTGAAACACCATGAATAAAAACGAGTTTACTTAACTGACGTTT
>JANTNT010018122.1:0-13265 GCA_024752375.1 Entacmaea quadricolor | reverse complement strand
ATGCACTAATTGATATTTTTTCTTTCGAAGGTGATGAAGTCGGACCTTTCAATGGAGATGTGATATTTTTAATGGACTCATCTACCCCTATCAGTTATTTTGATTACAACCACGAGAAACAGCTTGTGAAGATCATGTCAAAATATTTCAATGTTGCTCCAAACAAGTCGAGAGCAGCCGTCCTTACGTATGGATTTGATCCTGAAGTTATCACCGACTTTGATGGATACCAAAATGTAACAGACTATGAAAGACGTATTGATAATGCGATCTCTAAAGGAGGACCCAGAAGAATTGATAAGGCCTTGGACGAAGCAGTTAATATCGCACAATCAACAAGACCTGGCTATCCAAAGGTTGCTGTTTTGTTGACAGCTGGGCGTCAGAGCTCAGACGCCGAGAGTCTACAAAAAGCTGCGCGACGTTTAAGAGACTTAGGAGTCAAAACCTATATAATAGGAATCGGACGGCAGCCTAATAAAGCAGAACTGCAACCCGTTGTTGACAGACCTGACGATATATTTAATATTGATGACTTTAGTACTTTGGAAGCAATTGCACGACCAACAGCAAGTAAAATGACCAGAAGACTTGGTAAAACTCTTAAACAATTGTTTTTAATGTTTTATCATACAAAAACATTATTGTGCTTGTGTTATTGTTCCTGATGTTCCTTAATTGTGTTCTTAGTTTTGTCATTGCGACCGCTTTTAAATTTAACTTATGGCTTTCTTGTTAAGTGAGCATTGACGTATTAAATTTAACGTTTTTAGGTGATCATTTCCTTCTTATTCTTTAGGTGCGCCTGTCAGTTTCTCGACCGACGTCATCTTTGTCGCAGACGCGTCCAATGGTATTTCTATCTCTGACTTCAAGAGAGAAAAACAGATTGTTAACTATCTTGCAAGATTGCTAAATATTAAGCCACAAGGCTCCAGAGCCGCTTTAATAACTTATGCAGATTCTCCCAAGACAAATATAATTTTTGACAGTTATAACGATTTATCTGACTTCCAAAACCAAGCAGGGAATTCTCCTTACATTGGAGGAGGAAGAAGAATCGACAGAGCCGTCAAATCAGCAGCTAAGTTAATGAAACGCGCGAGACCCGAAGCATCAAAGATCGTAGTTTTGCTTACAAATGGAAGGCAAACTCCGGGCGCCGAAGGAATGAGAGAAGCTACGAGACCTCTTCGGGAACTTGGAGCAAAGATGTTTGTTGTAGCAGTAGGCTCCAAACCAAACTTGCGAGATTTAGCAACCGCGGTTGAAAAACCAGATGATGTTATGAAGTTTGTTGATTTTGATGCTGTTCTTCCCAAAGGACCAGAAATATCACGGCACATTGCGTCAAGTAAGTCTGCCTATTACTCATATTATTTTCACCAATAAGTGAAATTGGCAATTAAAAATATTTTCTCGTTTTTTACAGGTATTCCATCATGCAATGCTGTGGCTGACATCGCTTTCCTTGTAGATTCATCCGGAAGCATTAGTCGAAAAGACTATGTGAAGATAAAGAACTTTGTTGCAGAATTTGCTAGGAATTTTCACATTTCCCTGACAGGATCCCGTGCTGCTGTAGTTCTCTACAGCAACGACGCAAAAACAGAAATCTTTTTCGGAGACCACTCTACCTGGAGTGGCTTTAAAAATGCAGTTCTTGACTTGGATCACCAAAAAGGTCTAACAAGAATAGATCGTGCCTTACAAACTGCACACACAGATTTGTTCGGTCCAGGTGGTTCTGCGCGTAGAGGAGTTCAAAAGATTGCTGTCGTACTTACAGATGGAAAACAGACCGTTAGACCTGATGCGCAACCACTCGATGTTGCATCAGAGCCCCTGAGAAGAGAAGGCGTGTACATCTTTACGATAGGTGTCGGTAAATATGTTGATAGACAAGAACTCAGGTTGATGACAGAAAATGATGCAGATGTCATTGTGGCGAACTCCTTTGATGACTTGAGGAATAGAGTTGACAAATTAGGAAAAAGCGCTTGTGAAGGTAAGTAGATCAACCAATAACCGTTTCTGAGGATCTACTCTCTAAGCTCTGATGGCGGTAGTTTCAACAGTCTCTTGAAACAAAAATTTGGCTCAAATTTCTTTTAAAGGGGCTAATAATCTACCTACCGGTTAGGTGGAGCCACAAGGATGTATACTCCAACAGTTTAACCAATTTCTTTGAATTGTTTTTTTAGAACCAAGAAAACCAACCGACGCTAATTTGGACGTTCTCTTCATGGTTGACTCTTCGAGGGACGTCGACAGAGAAAGCTTTCTTCTTGAGAAACAATTTGTAACAAACACTGCTAGAAGTCTTAACATTGCCCCAGGGAAATCCCGTGGCGCGCTGATATCATACGGTCAGAACCCAAGAATTGCGCTTCGATTCGATAGCAGTCGAGATACTGCAGAGTTCAATAGACTGGTTAGTTTGGCACCGTACATGGACGGACCAAGACGCCTCGACCGTGCTTTGGAAGATGCAGCTAATGCAATGAGAGATTCAAGGCCAGACGTTCCAAAAGTTGTTATTCTTCTAACAGCTGGAAGACATACTACTGCAGCGGGTGCCAAGTCCTTGGAACAAGCTGCCAAACCACTGCGTGATTTGGGTGCAAAGACATACGTTGTTGCTATCGGTAGTGCTGTAAACAAGCCTCAGTTAAGACCAGTCATTCAAAGACCTGAAGATATTATACCAGTTGATGGTTTTAATAAACTTCGACCTCTCAGTCCCTCGATTAGTAGAGAAGTGACAAAGGGCTCAGGTCAGTTTAAATTGAAAAAAAAATTGATATACAGGTTTCACCTTGAACGTCTGGTTGGTCGCGGGTGATCGAAAACGGCTGTAACAACTTCTTTTAATGCACAACCTCTTTCATACCCTTTTTTATTTCTGTTTTGTTACGTTTCGTTACTTTACGTTGAGAATGCCTCTGTTATTGTGAAATATTCCGTTTACATCATTTTCTTCTTCTTGCAGCTCCAAAAACGGTCGAGCCCCCAGAAAATTTAGTTGCTGATATTGTCCTTTTGATTGATTCATCTTACCTTACTGGGCAAAATAACTTCCGAGCTGAGAAAGAGTATTTGAAGTCACTCGCTAAAATACTGAACATTAGACCTGGCAATTCCAGAGCAGCTATAGTGACATACGGTGACACGCCAAGACTTGTCAATACGTTTAATGGCTACAATACGGTTAAAGAACTCGAAATCCTCATTGATGGAGCCCCGTTTGTTGGTGGTCCAAGACGAATAGACAGAGCTTTGGAATTCGCATCATCTGTTCTAAGTGAAGGAAGAGAAGAAGTCCCAAGAATCACTGTACTTCTTACTAGTGGCAGACAGGCAAGGCAGCCAAATGGAAAGTCCCTTGACGTAGCTGCTGAGCCTTTAAAGGATAGGGGTTCAAACACATACGTTATTGCTATTGGAAGTGATCATGATACACCAGAACTGAAACGCGTAGTGCAAAAACCAACTGATTTGTTCTTTGTTAGTTCGTTTAATCAGCTTCAAAAGGATGTCGGACCAACTGCAAGACACATTGCTAGGAATTCAGGTGTGTTTGCGCATAGAAAATGCATTAAGCTGGGCTTAGTCAGTACTGTCATAATTGCAAAAAATTTCTTCCGGGTCCAAATTAAAAAGCAGATTTTTTTGCTTTAGTATGATTTATACATATGTTTATATATCTAAATGTTGATGATATATATGATTAGGAAATAGTTATAGTCTTTTGATATGACTGGATGTAACAACTTCTTAACATCAAACTAGAATCAAAACTATGGCCCAGATTTTCCTGCAGGACACGCGCCATTAGAAATACTCAAAACAATTTGAATTTCCTGCTAACTCAATTTACATTGGTTATGTTTAGTGGTTCGTGATTTAAACACCTACGAAACAGACATTGTATTTATTATGGACTCATCCGATCGGGTTCCGCAGAGAAGTTACACTGCTGAAAAGGAATTCGTTAAATCAGTTGCCCGCCTACTGAATGTCTTCCCTGGAAAATCTAGAGCAGCGGTCGTAACCTATGGAAACACAGCTGTAAGAGTCGTCGACTTCGGTTCCTCCTCAAGAACTGTTGCTGACTTTGAGCGATCAATCGATGGCGCTTCTTTCGTTGGCGGTGAAAGACGAATGGAAAAAGGTTTGGAAAGAGCAGCTGAAGCTTTTGCTGAATCGAGACCGAATGTAACTAAAGTTGCCTTGTTGTTAACGTCTGGTCGGGAGTTGAGTCTTGTTGACAGAAAAGCATTGGAGAGGGTAAAGAAGCGTCTTCGTGATGATGGTGTCAAGGTTTTTGTTTTGTCGATTGGAAATGAGCTCAGTACGCAAGAGTTGCTTCCCTACGTAGACAGAAAAGAAGACATTATAAGGCTTGACAGATTTGACGACTTGCAGCCTGGTGCTCTTTCGACAGCCAGGCAGATTATAGGAAATTCTGGTGAGTGATTATGTAACGAGAGGCATAACAAGAGGCTCTTGATATCCTTTACTTGGTGGGCAAATTGCTCTTAATTTATGGATAACCCAATCATTCTCATTTCTCTTTTTGTTTAAGGAATTGCACCAAGTTTTGAAGCAGATGTGATTTTCCTAGTAGATTCTTCCTTAAGAGTCTCACAGTCAAATTTTGTGCGACAAAAAGAATTTGTCAAACATCTGGGAAGACAACTGAACATAATGCAAGAAAGATCACGTGGAGCATTTGTCAGTTACGGTGACACCGCGAGGATAATATTCTCCTTCAATAACTACACAACAGCAGAAGAGTTCGAGAGAAGCGTCGAAAGAGCGCCTTATATCGGTGGCAATAGACGAATGGACAAAGCCTTGGAAGCTGCGAAGGGCCTGGTTGCTAGCGCAAGATCTCACTTCCCAACACTCCTTGTGCTTCTTACCGCCGGAAGGCAAGGACCTGGGGCCGGTTCTCTGATAACCGCTGTACAGCCCCTTCGCAAACCTGGTGTTGAAATTTATACCATAGCGATTGGTGCTGAAACAGATGATACCGAACTAAGACAAATTGTTAAAGATCCCAAAAACCTTATTAAAATTAAGGAGTTTACTGACCTGAGGCAAAAAGTACAGGACACTGCAAAGAATATTTCCACAAGTATGTATATAAGTCACACAACAAGGAGTAAGCGAGTACGCCATGTGGGATGGGCTCAAAAGACGTATAAGGCAAATAGCGTAATAGAAGGCCTGAGTGCAGTCTTCTTCTGTCATTACACGTTTAGGGCTCGTAATTTACCTATTACGCTATTTGCCTTATATGTATATAAGTATTGATGTCAAAAATAAGAACATGAAAAACATAAACACAATACAGCTTTTAATTATTCCATTGTAAGTTAAAATTACTTTCCCCTTTTTTTTTGTCTGAAAGCTCCTGTGTCCTGCACAGCTCCAGTGGATATCGCTTTCATCGTTGATTCTTCAGCAAGCATAAGTGGAGAGGACTACACTAGGATGAAAGACTTCATCGCACGTTTTGCAGGAAACTTCCAAGTCTCACCCACTCATTCTAGAGCAGCTGTGATCCTGTACAGCAATGCGGCTACAACAGCCATAAATTTCCGTGACCATAACAGCTTCCAGAGTTTCAAAGCTGCCGTAAATAGATTGCCACATGAACGTGGAGCCACAAGAATAGATACAGCGCTTAAGAAAGCTTACAGTGACTTATTTGGACCTGGAGGATCAGCGCGACGAGGTGTTCAGAGAATAGCAGTCGTTTTGACGGATGGAAGGCAGACTAGTGCTAGCGACGCTACATCTCTCGATAAGGCTTCTCAACCTCTTAAGCAGGAAGGAGTCTACATAATTGCAGTTGGTGTTGGTAGGGATTTTGATAGAGGAGAGTTAAGGGCAATGGTAAAGAACGATGAAGATACGTTCTTGGCGGCGTCATTTAATGAGCTTTTGAACATGGTTGGGTCTCTTGTACAAAATATTTGCGAAGGTAAAATAAATCTACTCACTCAAAACCTACCAACTAGACAATACTGATATAACTTACAGACGCAAAACCCCTAACTTACTGCATTAGTTCTTGTAAATACGGGAAACGTCAACCTTTACCTCCCATATATATATATATTATTCATACAATGAGTTTCTCATACACCAAAGTGTGTAATCGTGCCTTTTTACAATCAAATTCGCAAGTTGCTGTTTTTTACCATTTTTTACAATTTTTTAAATAAAAAACGTCGCGTTGAGTTCAAACAGACATAATTCGTTTAAGGTAATGTCAACAAGAGCAGAGATTTTCCAAGTGTAGTTCTGATTTTCTTTTCAACTTGTTTTGTTTCCAGGACCTAGAGAACCAATAGACGCTGAAGTTGACATGATATTCGTGGTTGATTCGTCTGTAACAGTAAACAGAGACGATTATAGAAAAGAAAAAGAATTCGTCAAGACAGTTGCACGTTCGCTTAACATTACAAACGGAAAATCACAAGTGGGATACATCACATACGGTAGCATAACGTTAGTGCCATTCTCTCTAGGCAAGTATGTGGATCTAAATGACTTTGACGATAAAGTTGACAAGGCGGTATATGTAGGAGGGAACAGACGAATTGATAAAGCACTGTCCACAGCAGCAACAGAACTACAGCGAGGGGGGAGGCAAGGTTTTCCAAAACTAGTTGTTTTGTTAACAGCAGGCCGTCAAACGCAAGCATCAGATGCTGTCTCGTTGGAGCAAGCCTCAAAGCCTCTTCGTGATATGGGCGCTAAGACTTTTGTTATTACCCTTGGTAGCCAGCCAAATACCCAGGAAATTAGACCAGTGGTTAGCAGGCCTGAAGACATAATTGTTGTTAGATCGTATGATGATCTACGACCTCGCGCTCATCCGATTGCTACTGAGATGACAACTGGTTTGAGTGAGTTATAAATATTTATTTTTGTTTTTCATTTATGTAATGATAATTTTCACAACGCCCATCTTGTTGGACAGAACAAGAGAAATCTATTGTCATTTAGCAACTATAAGACATGCTCCCATCCTGATTGGCTCTATTGATGCCGATTTTTTATCGATAGTCGGTTCTTAAAATTCATCAGTTACATTTTGCTCTAGAAAAAGAAATAATAATAATAACGAGAAGACACATAAATATGGATACAACTCAAACAAAGGATCTTATTCTCAAAATAATGACACGTGGTCTGAAATGGGAAAACATTACGCCCAAGCCAAGGAGGTCTATTAGATGGCACGCTCTCAATTTCTCGTGTATCCGGGCTTTAATAGTATATAAATTAAACATGTTCCATTACTCAGAAATTTCAAGTGTGAGTATGTTTAACCATGTGTACTAAATGCTTTTATATATCCCGTTTCTTTCAGGCAAAAAAATTATAAAGCCGATAGTAGCTGACATCCTTTTCATGATGGACTCTTCTTTCTTAGTTAGCTTTGGAGACTACATATTGGAGAAAAATTTTGTTAAGAATATTGCAAAGGCTTTAAATGTATCTCCTGGAAAATCTAGAGCAGCAGTTCTAACCTATGGCGATAGATCAATCCTTGTAGCATCGTACGGAGATTACAGTACATATGACCAGTTAAAGGATATCATAGAAAGAGCGCAATCCTCAGGAGGTGTGAGAAGAATCGACGTAGCACTAGAAGCTGGCTCAACAATTCTTCAACGATCAAGGCCTGATGTTCCCAAAATTGTTGTGCTTCTCACAGCTGGTCGTCAGTATCCAGCAGCAGACGCGAAGTCATTGGATGAAGCTGTTAAACCGCTGCGCGAGCAGGGAGCAAAAACCTATGTCATTGCTGTTGGAAAAGAACCTGACAAGACTAGACTTCGTGCCCTTGTAGACACGCCAGATAAAGTTTTGAATATCGATAGCTTTAGAGGACTAGACGCACAAGTTCCTTCCGTTGCCAAAAAGATCATCCAAGAATTATGTAAGTTAATGTAATAGAAAAGTAATTGGCAACAAATTATACCAAATTGTCCTTCAGTTGCGCTAGCAGCAATTATATATTCATATACGGACAATTATCTGCATTTGAAAGTATTAAATTGTCGAAAATACAAATTTAACCTTGCAGATGTTGTAGCGAAGAAACGCCTCAGTTTGCAGTTTGACACAGGAATCCCACTCCTTTTTTATAAAAGTTTGAAACTGCTAGATTAAAATCCGGTTAACTTTCCGAATTCCCATGATTGACCACAAAACAATGGTTTTCAAGACGAGGCAGAGCTTGATGTTTTCATATACATTTACTGTGTTTTATCAAGCTCCGTCTCGTCTTGGGACCATATTGGTTAGTGCGAATTCGGTCAACTCGGAAAGAAAACAGTGGAATAGTATTTTGTAGGTCTTATAAACCAAATAATTCATGTTTAAACTTGCATTTCGTACAAGTGCACCTCACATTGTGTAGTAATTGCAGCAACATGCTTCTTTTCTAACATTTTCTAGCCGACCCTTCAAGGACAGTTGCTCCACTAAATGCAGATGTGGTTTTCTTGATGGATTCATCATCTTTAGTCGATCAGCAGGATTACACGAAAGAAAAAGACTTCGTCAAGACAGTAGCAAAATACCTCAGCGTTTCTCCTGGCAACTCGCGTGGTTTTGTTATTACTTACAGCGACAGAACCGAGAACGTAGTCGAATTTGACAGCTATAGGAACGTACCAGACTTCGAGAGAAGAGTAAATGCGGCCCGGTATTTGAGTGGCGGTAGGAGAATCGATAGCGTCTTGGATGCCGCTAAGAATGCACTTTCGAAAGCTAGATTAAACGTTCCGAAGATTGTTATTTTATTAACAGCAGGAAGACATACACCAGCAGCAGATGCTAAACAACTGGACGAAGCTGCCAAACCCCTTCAAGATCTTGGTGCAAGAACCTATGTGGTGGCTATTGGAAGAACTCCAAATAAACAAGAGCTGCGTTCCATTGTTCAGAGACCCGAGGACATCGTTCAGATTGACAGGTTTGATGGACTTAAATCAACTGCGTATCCAACAGCTAAACATATTGTAGAAAGATCAGGTATGTGTATTTGTAACCGTAGCACAACTTTGGCTCGCTATAGCAGATTTCGAATGACTGAGAAAAACTCACCGTCGCATCAAAGATTCCTCCAGTCATACAATACCAAACATTACAACGTCAACGTGTTACAATATGGAATAATCAAACGGCTTCTTTTTTCTTTTGCAAGACAATCGCAAGACGAGCGCGCTTATTCTAATAGCTGTTATTACGGCTGTATGCAAATGAGATAGAACAGATTTCGTATGACTGTGAAAAAAAGTAAGTCGTGAACGTGTCGTGCCGTGACCGTGCCGTGAACACCACATTTTGACATTGGATTTTGCAACGGTTTCTTGCGTCATTGTCAACACGGCAGTGTCGTACCGTGTCTACAATACCGTGCCGTGCCGTGCCGTGATGTACTGAGGTGTTTTAAAAGCAATGCGATTGGATAAAAATTGGCGCTCGTCTTGCGATTGACTCACAAAAGAAGCCATTTGAGTGTTCCATGACGTGACATGTTGACGTTGCAATGTTTTGCTTTGTATGGTTGGAGGAATACGTGCCGTGTCCGTGACCGTGCTGCGAGATTTTCACAATTATACGAAATCTGCTCCAATCCCTTTGTTTTTTAATCATTCAGGTAAATACAATTCATAATGGATCATTTGCATACAACAGTAATAACAGCTATTCGATCGGATTGCTTTAACACGCCATAGTATCATGGCACGAAACGGTACTGCACGACCCTGCACGGCACGGCAGTGTTGACACTGTCTGACCCAACAAACCTTCGCAAAATCCAATCAAAATGTAGTGTTCACGACACGGTTACGGCACGGCACGTTTACGACGTAATTTTTTTCACAGTCATACGAAATCTGCTCTAATTGAAGGGCTTGGGGCATTCCAGGCTTGACTCACAGACACAATGTCCTGCAAATTCAGTTTGTGATTAATTATTTCCCCAAATTCAAGGGCTTGATTTTCTCCAGATTCTCAAGTTTTTATCTCTACCCAAAAACTAAAGTTTCTTAATGAATTCTAATTCTAATCCACACTACAGGGACCTTATTCTTTGAAAAGTGCCAACCTTTCCAGAACAATGAATTTAGTTTTTTTATTTCACTATTATTAAACAGGCGTTCCTACAAACTTCGATGCAGACATCATTTTTCTGACGGATTCTTCCGGAGACGTCACAAACAGTGACTTCAAATCTCAAAAAGACTTTACAAAGACTCTAGCAAGCTATTTTAACGTCCAACCTGGCAAATCCAAGGCGGCTGTTTTCAGTTATGGGAGTGACCCATCTCTTCAAATCCGATTCAACAGTTACAACTCCATCTCTGAATTCGAAAGTAGAGTTGATAGAGCTGTGTTTGTGGGTGGGAATCGACGCATTGACAAGGCATTACAAGCCACGGAACAGCTGATCAAGGTGGCACGTCCAAAGGTTCTAAAAATCGTAGTGCTTTTTGTGTCAGGCAGACAAGGTTTTGGCGCAGGTGACCTCGAAAAAGGAATGGTACCATTACGCAAAGCCGGCGTGAAGACATACGTTATAGCTGTTGGTAGTGCACCAGATACCAATGAACTAAGACCATTAGTTACTACACCACGAGACATGTTTATCATTCCTAGTTATAATAGACTTGTTCCACAAGGCTCAAAGGTGGCCAAACACATTAGAAGGAGTATGTTTTGTTCGTTTTACTTATTTAATTGTTTATAAGTGGCTCTTCAAAACGCATCTGAGAAAGGAGAACTTGAACTCTTATGGTTTTTGTTATTAGTTGTTAACTTTGCTCTTTTTCAATTTTAGTGTCTTGGTTTGTTGTTGTTGTTGTTGTTGTTGTTTGTGTCGGTTATTATTGGTCAAAGAACAAAAAAAGTAGCTTTTTTTTTTTTTTTTTTAATTTTAAAACGGACCTTTGTAAACGCAGTCAACTTCCAGTTTTGTTATTACCGGTCATTAAATAACCATGTTGCCTGCTAAAGGCTGTTGCCAGCGAAACATGATAAGTTGTTAAGTTCACGTGTTACACTCTCACCCTATCACAGTACGAGAAAAATGGACTTTGAATGTTGGTATATAACAATGTTGTTTGTTTCATTCGTTTTTGTTTTTTTGTGAGCTGTTGTTTGTATCACTTTTTTGTATCGGTTATTTATTATTATTGTTTTTTATATTAGTTAACCGTCCCCAGTTACCTCCCAGGTTTGCATACCTTCCTCTAAACAGGCTAACTGTGCTTTGCTGTGTCAGTTCTGCGTTTGCTTTACGTTGTTTGAAGTTATTTTGCTGTTTACTTTACTTATCGTTGTCTTAATTCAATTTTAATCTAATGACATCTAAACGTTTTATTTCAAGACTCGCAAACCTGCCCTCACAAATCCGACATCGCTTTCATCGTTCATTCCTCCGCCAGTATTAGTAGAAGATATTACGACAAAGTCAAATTTTTCATCTCTCAGTTAGCAAGGAAATTTGAAATCTCACCTTCACAATCCCGTGCGGCTGTCATCCTTTACGGCACTAATGCGAGAACCGAAATAAACTTTAACGACTACACAAACATTGATGATTTCTCCAAGGCTGTTCAGAGACTGGGTTATCAAAGAGGAAGTTCAAGAATCGACAAGGCGTTACAGCGTGCCAACGACGACTTGTTCGGCTCTAGAGGTACATCACGTCGAGACGTCCAGCGAGTCGCTTTCATCATCACCGATGAAAGGCAAACCTCAGACCCTAGTGCTTTAACACTAGACAAAGCTGTTGAGCCCTTAAAACAGCAGGGAGTGTACATTGTTGCTGTTGGAATTGGTTCTGGCGCAGACAGAAATGAACTGAGGTTATTGACAGATAAGGATGATGATGTGTTTATGACTGATTCCTTTGATGACATGTTAGGAAAGATGCCAACTTTGTCATTCACTGTTTGTCAAGGTGAGAGTATTTGATTTAACTACAGGGATCCCATGCTTGTATCTGTGCCAGATGTGTTCCATTAAAAGTATTTCTTTTGAGTACTTTTTGAAAAGAAAAGCCCTTTTTACTCGACTGTTCTGTTGTTCACTTTTACCGAGTTTTAAAAATTAGTAAAATTATCTAACTTTGCAAATCATATAGATATAGTTTTTGATCCAGGGATCTTCCATTGCCATTTTTCCAACAATTTTGCGAGCATAAGTTTAAGACATTTAAAAATTAACGTTGTCCAATTTATATTCTTTATTTTGTATTCATTTTTATATTTTAAATATTTTTATGTCGTCTAATTAAAAAAAAAACAGGTCCCAGAGAACCAACAAGTGCAAATGTAGACGTGGTTTTTGTTGTGGATTCTTCTGATCCTGTCAGTAACCAAGATTACACCAAAGAAAAAGAATTTGTTAAATCAATGGTGGACACTCTTAACCTCTCACCTAGAAAGACTAGGGCATCGTTCATTACGTATGGTGAAAATCCCAGTGTCGTCGTTAAATTCAATGGTTATCGTGACAAAACAGGATTCAATACTTTTGTCGATAGAGCTCCTCGTCAACGAGGTAACAGGCGAATTGATCGTGCCTTAGACTCTGTCGCCAACGTAGTAAGAGAATCTCGACCTGGCGTTCAAAAAGCTGTGATACTTTTAACTGCTGGAAGACAAACTCCTTCCATCGATGCAAAAACATTAAATGATGCTTCCAAACCTCTTCGTGATCTTGGAGCCAAGACGTATGTCGTCGCCATTGGAAATGAGCCTAACAAAGTAGAGCTGTTACCGATTGTTGACAAACCTGAAGATATCTTTTCGGGAATCACGTTTGGTGGACTAAAGGAACGTGCCATACCAATAGGAAGGATTGTATCACAAGCAAAAGGTTGGTGTTTACTAAATGTAGTTCGGGACCCTTGCTGAAAATAAAAAAAAAAAAACAAAAACAAAAAAAAAAAAACAAAAAAAAAAACACACACACACACACATTTATGGTTCGCTACAACGTAAATCGAACAACTAATTATTACGTCTATGCTAATTAAATCATTTAAGTGTTTTGTTGCCTCTTATTCCTCAACTATTACACGTGTTATGCATTATTTACCACGGTCAGCGATAACTTACTTGTCGCTTACATAAATGCTCTTTGTTCTAGCTTTTTTTATTATTTATTTATTTATTTATTTATTTATTTATTTATTTATTTATTTATTTATTTATTTA
>JANTNT010018011.1:0-13267 GCA_024752375.1 Entacmaea quadricolor | reverse complement strand
CTTTATCCCATCTATGCTTTTTAGACAATAAATAGTGTACATTACCTGGATTTTAATTTATTAGGATACCTATGATTGTATATATATATTATACCTTTTTATTTTATTCATTATTTTGTGTACAGTATGCTTGTAAATCAGTCCTTTTTCAATACTTGTATTGCCAGAACTGACAATATTGAATAAACCGATTATTATTATTATTATTATTATTATTATGATGATGATGATGATGATGATGATTATTATACCCCAAATGTGAACAAGGCGTAAAATCAAAGACGATGATTACGATCACTGTTTTTATTTAGCTGCACTTGACGAAAGACTAGGTGCGACGGCGTAATTATTGACTTTGGGTCCAGGTAGTAACCTCCCATTCAGTCAAGTGAAGGCACCGTAAGTTCCTTGGAGCTTCAAAAAGACCTTTAAGGCGCCCCGAAATTCGAGGAAGGCCAAAGGTTGAAGCACTTGCTTTGCAGAGAAGGTCGTGACTTCACCTGTAGGCAGAGACTTGTTATCTTTGTGCTGTGGTCTAGGTGATCTTTTCTTTTAACTAATACTAATAAAAATATTTTTAAAAACCATTATTTCTGAAGTGCAACCCTTGTAACAGCTTGTTCGATTGAAGAAATAGTGAACCATTAGTTTTTAAAGTTTTTAATCAGTCAACAAAAGCCTAAGTTTAAATTATATATGGCCGCTCAGACAAAATGATATAGCGTTATAGTTTGACTCGTTTTCTGCGCTCACTCGTGAAATATTGTTTTCACCACATTCGAAGAGGATAACTATACTTATCGTCTTAGACGTTTATTTTTCAAAGTGGGCATATTTACCGGTAATGACGTACGTTTAGTGTAAATTGTGCATACGGAAATTTCAGATTGACGGAAGGTTTCATATGCGATTTGAATTCCTAAACAATACGTCAAGTAGGGGAGAAGTATTCGAAACTTGAAAATCCAAAAACAGAAGTGAATTTATTTTTGCAAAATGTTGTTGCTAAAATACTTTACTGATATCGTAGAGTATATGTGCGAGATGACTCTGATATATCGGAAAGTGTAAGGTTATTTTGGTTTGTGATTAAAATTTCGAAAATGTTAGGCGCACATCTAGTCAAATTTTCATACTCTAGACACATTTTTAACTTGAAGTATGCGTCCTCGAATATCCCAGTTTGATTTAGTATATTACGTGTTCGTACATATGCAGTACGAAAACTTCCGGTTGACGTTACGTTTCATAAGTGTCTTGAATACCTTAGGTGTACGTCAAATCAGGGAGGAATGTTCGACACCTGAATACTCTAGAAAATTTTCTTTTTCACACAGTGCTCTTAGTAGTCCTTCTGCATCGAGAAAGGGATTTAGTGGTTGGAGCGTATATTTTCTTCTGAAGTGTTTCTATGGTTTCAGGAAACATTTCAACTTGTACTTTCTTGGTGATCCAGGTTTCTGCTCTGTTAAATTCACTTACAGAGAGTGGTTATGTCAGCGAGTGATTACACGAAACACCCAGGTAAGGACTCGAATCGCGCGTCTTTAGTCTTTGGTTATGGTAGTTGTTTGAAGTGCTATTTCGCTTCTTTCGTTAAGATTTAAGTCCTTTCTAATTCCAGACGAGGAAAGCATTTCGAGAGAAAGGGGGGGGGGGCAGTGAGTTTGGATGTCCAATCAATTGGGTCGTCTTTTAGCCAATCAGGACCAGACCACCACAGCTGATGATCAAGAACGTCTTGCGGGAGATCTAGAACACAACGAGAACCAGCATCAGCAGGATTATCTTCGCTTTTGACGTGCTTCCATTTTTCAGGGGGAATGAGCTCTTGCATTTCTGACATTCTGTTAGCCTCAAACGTTTTGAAACGTTGACTGCTACCGTAGATCTAGTACAGCACGATTGTGCTGTCAGTAAATGCGTAAATATCTTGTGTGCAAATACCGATGAACTTTTGTACGTTGCTGACCATTTCACAGATGGTGGCTGCAGAATAGCATCGTGGAATTCTTAAGGATGAGATGACAGGCAGTTGCTCTCTCCATATTAGCCAATCTTTTAGAATATCTGGAGGAAGAGGGTCGTCCCAACCCACTCCTTGTAGCCATAATCGTTGAAAGATGATCTTGACTACTATGGCGACACAGGATATGAGACCAAGTGGTTCGAAGATTTTAGCGGAGTCAGACAGCACTGTGCGCTTTGTTAGGTTACTTTTCTCAACTAACAGTTCGACAGTGGCGAAACGAAAATAATCTTGAAGTGAGTTGTATTCTATTCCAAAAGTTTGACGAATTTGTTAGAATTAGAGAGGTTGGCAGTACCTTTGTCACTACGAACGTCTGGAGGAATTGCTTGAATTACGGTAGGCGAGTTTGGAATTCCATTTGTGTAGTTTAAACCCTCCCTTACAGAAGAGCGTTTGTAACTGTTGGTGAATCATTATGGTTTCACTTTCGCTGGGAGCTGATATCAAACCGTCATCAACATAAAATGACTCTTTGAAGGCTTTAGCTGCTAACGGTAGTTCTGATTCGTTTTCTTCTGCAGGACGTAGAACTGGGTTACCAGAAAGGCGGCGCTAGCAATGCCAAAGGTGACTCTTTTCATGCGGTAATCCACGATGGGGTCTGTAGCTTTGTCTCTCCACAAGAAGCGATTATAGTCTTTGTCCTCAGGAGCTAGATGAACGGCACGATACATTTTTGATACATCAGTTATGACAGCATAGGGATGTTCTCTAAATCGTATAAGAACGTCGTTTAGAGGGGGGAGGGTGTACAGTTGGACCGACAACTATCGAAGAAGATTTCATCGATCCATCAAAGACGACTCGTATGGGGGTTGTTGTTGAATCTTTGTAAACAGCGTGATGAGCTAAGTAGAATGATTCTGTCGGGGCTTATTTAGATCTTGCTCTGGAACGCGTTCAGCATGACCAGATGTGATGTATTCACGGACCACCTTTGCGTAATCTTCCTTTTCATTGGCTTGATTTAGCCGAAGCTCAAGGGATAAGAATCTTTTTAAGGCTTGAGGACGAGTTTGTCCTAGAGGTGCAGCATCAGGTTTGAAAGGGAGACAAACAATAAAGTTGCTGTCCTTATCACGTCGAAGGTTGGGGTGTTCCTTGGCCCTAAAATTACTCCTGGTTTTAGAATCTCGTGATAAGCATCTACACCGAGTAGAATATCAGTTGGCTTTGAGACGTTGAACCCTGGATCTGCCAACTGTAGGGATGACAAATGAGGCCAGTAGTCTTTAGGAATCGACTTGATTGGTAGTCGTTTTGTTAGAGACGGGAGAACGATGATGACGAACCATGAGTTGCCTTTAAGTTCACTTCAACTACTGTACTGAGTAGATTTGGGCATTGGGCACCACCGATACTGTTTGTTGCAATTGCTGCTCTTGTCTTGGGAGTGATAGGTGTTGAGCTACCCTTTCAGTTGTAAAAGAAGCTGAAGATGCTGGGTCTAAGAGGACACGAGCCAACATCTGATGACCATTTTGACCGAATACGATTACTTCGGCTGTCACTATTAAAACGGGACTTGAAGTTGACATTTCTTGAACAGCTAGGTACGATGTTCTCTCGTTCCATTTTGGCTATCGGGCGTAGCTGTAGAATGTTTGACAGGGGTCGATGAAGACGTCATTTGTTCGTTTTCTAGATGTAGAAAGGTGTGATGTCTTCGATCACATTTCTGACAGTGGTAATCTGATGGACATTCTTTAGCCGTGTGACCGCTTCTAAGGCAGATAAAACATACGCTCTGTTTGAGTGCTTCTTCGCTCACTTATTGTTTTTTTTCCCTTAAATTGGGGGCAGTACGATAGACGATGTTTTCGGCCATTGCAAATTAGGCCTTTGTTCTCTGTTTGAGTTGTGTAGGTAGTGATAGACCTGGCTGATGAGTTAGGAGTTTTCTTTGTGAAATTGTTCGACCGTTTAGTGTTCACGTCGTAACTAGTCAATTCTGTTGCTGTAGCTCTAAGGTCTAGAAACTCGAGAAATTTTTTCATAATCTGCGATATCCTTTTCGCCTTGACAGTGTTTTTGCCATTCTATCATCGTGTTAGCATCGAGTTGAGTTTTACCGAGCGCTGTTATAAATTGACTAAATTTGAGCTGATCTAGAGCCTTGAGTGAGCTAAGATGGTGCTGAAATGTGTCATGTAGTTGAAGTAATTCCGTGCTCGATCCGTCCTTAAACGCTCTTAGTATTCAGTAAAGCTCTAACGTGGGCTCGATGAATAATTCGTGGTCTGTCGAAACATGCTTTTTGCGCTGCTATTGCTTCAGGATAAGCTTCGGCGACGGCGTCTATGCCTTCTATCGCATCTTTTGCTTTCTTAGTGACCAACGATTTTAACAAATACTGCATGCGTAGCTGGTTGTCAAGTTTCTTTGAACAGTGAATTGTGGCCTCATATTGTTGCCAATAGGATTTCCAATTTCTATGTTCACCGTCAACACAGGAATGTTGAGTTCCGGTAACTTGACAGTTTTTTGATGGGATGCAGGACTCATTTTCTCAAGGAGGCCTTTTATCTCTTCTTTATGTTGATTATTTCTAACTTCGAGTTCTAATTCATGCCGTTTTCTATATTATTCTTGTTTTATTGCGTCATCGTACTCGTTTTGCTTTTGTGCCTTTTCACTACGGTGACAAATAGTAATTAGATCTGATAGTTTATTCTTGTTTGTTTTGACTTTGTCGTACAGTTTAACAAAACAATCATTCCATTCATTACCATCTGGATCTTCTGGATCGACTTCAGAAGAATCAATTTCACACAGATAATTATCAGATAATTATCAAATAGCAGATAAAACAAAATGGCGGATGTGTTGAGAGTAAGGCTGTGAATCCTGTGTAAAAGGCAAACAAATTCGAAGAGTGTCATCGCGATCACCTAAAACACGGTGAGTTCCAAAATGAATATAAAATTATACTCATTTAATCATATATAGGATTGTTAAATTCGGCGTAAATTGAAATCGATAATTCTGTTCGAAGAATGTAAGCTTAAATCCTAAAGGGTTCTTCAAAAAAGTACACCCTGTTGAGGAGATAGTAATCTAGCTGTTATTACCCCTGTATTTTGCATTTCAACCACCTGGAACTTCAGCTTTCTCACCCAGGAAATCAAAGAAAAATTTCGACGACCCACGCTCATTTATTACGTCCTAGAGGGCGGTGGAAATGGAAGGGGGGTTACATTTTTAAAAGTCGGTTGAAATAGGGGGATACGGTTTTTGTAGTGGTAAAATACATTTTTTGTAAGTGAATTTAAAGGAGAGGTAAATTTTTTACAGACTGATGTTTAGGGGGAAACAAATGTTATTTTGCTTTTGTACACTGAAAAGGGGGAAGGCTTGACCCAATTTTACTCCTGACACCATTTACAGAATTTTTAAAGTTGTCTACCCCACTTAAAGAAACACGACACTCCAAAGTTCACTCGTCATTATACTAACATTGTACATGATAAGTATTCATTCAACGTTGAATACTCCCTGGAAATTTCATATTTGACACCTGCAATTTTTATTTATACCCTAGGAAATTTAGTTTCTTAATGCAAAACCCCCTTGAAAATTTAGAAATTTAAATTATAAATTTTGAAAAGATTAAAAACCTCTTGAAAATTCACTCCTTCCTCCAGTAGTTTTACTTTCTTGCTGTATATATATATTCTTCCAAGTATTGTGTATACACCATTTTAAACATTCCAATGCAATTTTACATTGTGCAAATTGTCAACTTGTTTGATTGAAGTTGATTTAAAATGTACATGAATACTTTATCAATTTGAAATATACAATGTGCATCAAACCATGATGGACATTAAATCTGTTCTGGTGTTGATATATAGTATAGTATAGCGGTATTCACGGTTTGTAAACATTGACGTCATTTTCGAGCATGCGCAGTTTACTGGTTGGCAGAAGCGTGGTCTAAACAAAAGAAAAATGGCACAAGAAACAATTGTTTCTGAGTACGTAAAATCGCTCGATTTAATTGCGAAAACTCGGTATTTTTCAAAATTAAGCTACGATGGAGGTTTGTCTAAGTTACCAGACCCTTATGGCCTTAAAGGATGGCAGAATAACCCTACGCTTTGGCCAGATATCTCCTTTGGTGACATCTATACTTATCTTATTGATACTCCAGGGATATACACCAAGCAGTCATTGAAAGCGTTCAAGTCTCTGGAAGCTTACGAATTTTTTGTAAGTGGTCATGTAAAGGCAGTTTGGTTCCATTCCATAGGAGACGAAGTTCCATTTTGTTTCTTACGTGCGCCGGTAATTCCTTCTCAGAGGATCAACAATAAGCCTCATAATGCCTGGGTTTGTGTTGATAAAAAGAACGGCACTGTTTATTGTGCACATTGCACATGTATGGCAGGGTAAGTTATATAATATAATTTAAATTATCAACTTCAAATGATGTATAGTTTACTGTATCAAGTAAATTTTTCAAGTAAAATTAATAATAAAAAATAAGCTTACATGTGATGTACATAAGCTTATAAGATTCTCAGTTCAACCTGGGTAATTTCATAAATAAGTAAGATATACAAATAGACTTGAAGATGGCTAATTTTGATCTTTTTTCAATGGGGTACTAACATTTTTTATTTTTCATTATGTAGTCTTGGGGAGGTTTGTAGCCATGTGGCAGCAGTGCTCTTCAAGTTAGAGGGAGCTGTTAGGTTTGGACTGACTAAGACCTCATGCACAGGTGAAGCATGCAAGTGGAATAGAGATTATAGAGAGAAGGTAATACAAAGAGCTAAAGGTATTAGCTAACCCAATAGCAATATAATGTGCTTTGCTGATACACACAAACACACATGGAAGCCTGCCTTCTTTTTTACAATATTTTATATAATTATATTGAATTACCACTGGCAATTGGATTGAGTGAATGGTGCAAGAATTTCTCACGCTTAATTATATGAAGAATTGAGAGGCACATGTTCATTCTGCTGGGAGTCAACATTGAATGTATGCCTACCACTCAGTTCTTCATATATATTTTATATATGTGCATTTACTTGCAAACACTTGGTCTAAGACTTACTGTTGTTTTATAGTTAAACCCAAGATCTGTGGCAGAGTTTCAAGAGCTTGTACAAAGGAATAGGAAGACAGTAGTGCATTCTGTTAACTATACTGCTCAGCCACAATTGCCCGAAGTTGAGGCATTGACAAAACTCAAGGAAATTTGCCCCAAAGCAGTATTTTTTACATCAATACCAAAACTTGATCCAGAAGGAACAGACACTGCCTCTGAAGATGAAGATGAAGTTGACATCCCTCAGCCATTAACAGCTTTATATTCTGAGGAAAACTTGGCTCTGTCTGCTCATGAGCTAAAGGAGAAGTGTATGAACATCTTGTCCTCACTATCATACACTTGTGAGCAGCGCAAAGAATTAGAGTTAATTACTAGAAATCAGGCCATTTCCCCTCTGTGGTTTGAGCACAGAAAAGGTAGAATTACCGCAAGTAAAACACACACAATTGTTCAACGGAAACCAATTACTGGGCCATAAAACCTTGTTAAAGAAATAATGGGATATGATGTCAGAGACCTTTCAAAAGTAAAGCAGGTGAAATGGGGCATAGACAACGAGGAAAAGGCAAGAAGTGAATATGTGAACATCAAATCAAAGTCACATGATGGATTCAAATGCAGATTATCTGGATTTCTGATTGATTCCAAGAAACCATATCTAGGAGCATCTGCAGATGATATTTCATCTTGTAATTGCTGTCAAGAAAGAGTTCTTGAGATCAAATGCCCCTTTAAACATAAAGATGTCACGCCTCAACAAGCAGCTGAATTAGACCCTCAATTCTGTTTAAACACCCCAGGAAAGCTGAAAACAAACCATGCATACTATACACAAATACAAGTACAAATGCATGTCAATGATGTTCAGGAAGTTGACTTTTGTGTTTACACAAATAAGGAATGTTTTTTAGTAGAAGGGATCCCAAAGGATCCAGCTTACTTAGACGTTGTGCTTTCTAAGTGTGATACTTTTTTTACTGACAATGTCCTTCCTGAACTCTTAACCAGAAAATTGGATGTTTCAACTGAATCCAGTGAAGAGTTGGAAGACATTGAAAATGAGCAGTTGTTTTGTATTTGTAATCAACCCGAGTATGGCAAAATGATTTGCTGTGACAATGAAGCATGTGATATTGGATGGTTTCATTATGACTGTGTTAATGTTCATAGGAAACCCAAGGGTAAATGGTACTGTTCTCAATGTAAGGAATGTATTTAGAATGAAAATCTGTAATTATATCCTCAATTTAAATTTTCTGGATATTTTTTTATTTGTTTATTAAGAACCATTTATTAATAGTAATAATAGAGTACAAACACTTAAATTATGCAACACAGATAGTAGTATTTAGTACGATATAGTACTTTTTGTATTTTCACTTTCCTATTTTAAAATTTTTCATGATCAATTCCTCAGAATAAATTTCATATCTGCAGTTCTATTAATATAATTTCATTCATGTATATAAATCACCATGTTAAATTAGTGCTAGTACTGATTAGTGCAAATTATTGCATGATTTTAGTCTTTGTACTCTAATTTATAATAAATAATATTAATATAAAATATAATAATATATATTAAAAACAAAAAATGAAGTTGGTATATAAATAGATTGTTTAGAACTGTTACACTAAAAGGCACACTGCTAGAATGATGGCACCTAACCTGTAAAACAAAAACTAATAATTAGTGTTGAATAGCCTAATGTGCTCAAAAGAAAACAAAGGAATTAGGGGGTCTACTAATATCTGTTTCATTGGTTAAGTGCAATCACTATTACATGTAGTAATAATATGCTATTAAATAAGCCTTGGTTGAAGGTTTGAAATTGATGCAGATATCATAACAATGTTGTCTATATGAGGAACAAGGGATAATGGCAAAATTCCAGCAAGAATTCTGAAATTCTTTAAACGCTCCATCATACGTTCTACATGAATTCTGACTCTCGCTAATCTACGACTCTGTTCAACCTTTCTCATGCTAAGTTGTTTTACACCCTTTGTAAAGTTCGGAATGGCTAATCTTGCTCCTCCTGAGGCAAGTTCTTCATCAATAAGAAAACCCCTGTCAGCTAGAACCTGATCACCATGTTCCAGTAACTCAAGAAATCCTGATTTTTGAGTTATAACTTTGTCTGATGTTCTCCCCCCATAAGCCCTAGATATAAATGATACAGCACCAGTTGGAGAAATTACTACAAGTATTTTCAGAGTATTGTGATTCTTATAATTAGACCATGTCAGTGCTCTTAATGTAAGGTTTCTACCTCTTTCACAAAATATTTCAGTGCAGTCTATTATTACTCTGCACTTATTATAAGTAGGCCTAAAAACAGATGGCAAATTCCTTAGTATTTCATCTCTTCCTGGCCATCTTACTAAAAACTACAGCAACTACAGGGAGACCCTTATTTAAGATCTTGGAAACATATGCCACTGAAATATTAAATCTATATGCTAGTTCTTGAGAAAGCAAAGCTAGTCTTATCTTCATCAAAATCAAAAGAAAAACATCACCTGATTTGAGACAAGTAAGTTTGGGTAGTACAGGTTCACACAGTGCTAAAGCCCAGGTAAAAACTTCATAGTTAGGAAAACCAGTACAAAAATTAGTTTTAAATGAGCTGCTCCCTCCCTTGAGGAATCCTTCATCAAATTTGATCTTTTTAAACTCCTCTTTTATTGCCCTGTTCTCTTCCTGTAATCTTTGTAGTTCAATGCACAGTCTTTCCTTCTCTTTCTTCAAGTCTAGGTATTTGGCTCCTATTTCTGGTACATCTTCCTTCAGTGTGGTGTTCTCCTCTTGTAGCCTCTGCAGTTCACTTAACAACGTTTCATTTTCTTTTTTGAGCTTCAACAATTCAGCTTCTGGGTCTACATCTATAAACAAATAAAATATAAGTATTAAGAAGTCTTATCAAAAATGTAAATAATAATACCTCTATTTCTACTTGAAGGTTACAAAATATAAATAAATTATAATCCAATTATTATATAAAATAGAAAATAGAGTATTGGGAATTGAGTGAAAATAAAATGTTTTGAGGTTGAGTTATTAATAGTTATGTATGTCAGAAATTATATTATATTATATTATATTATATTATAATCAAGCTTCTTTAATCACAAAGAGTACATTGTGAAAAAGACTTAATGGGCTATCAATAATAAAGAAATGTTCAACATATAATGAGGTCGAAAGCCAAGAAAGAGAAATAGCACTGGGTTATAGTACATGTTTATTTTTCTTTTTTAATTCAAAATGATTGTAAATCTGATGCCGGATCTTTGAATGTGAGTCATTACCTGGTAAATGTACATCGTCGAAATCTGTGGTAGTACTAGGTAGACTTTTAAGTATTTCTGCTGCCTCTTGAACTTTAGATCTGCGTTTTCTACGGACATTTCTAGCCCTGTCAGCTTTCGATTTTTCTTCTTGATCTCTTTCTGTCGCACGTGTGTATCCCATGTGAAGGTGAGAAATAAAGTCTGGATCAGTCGGTTCATTGCTTGGTTTTCCTAAGGACGACCTATATTTCTAGTTAAGAGTTATATTATTCGAACGAAATGTGTTTAATTCACCAGAAAAAAATATGGTATAGGCATTTTAAACCTTGATACTAACCGGACAAGAAGTGTTTGCTGCAAACACGTGTGTGTTCGTTCGGCGTCCAGTTCTTCCTTTTTATAGAATTTATCCATGCCGTTCTCTTTGGATCTTTCTCAGGAATTCTGAAGAAACCTATCCCTGAGTCCTTAATGTATCGTTCGCTGCAGTCGATAACGCAACAGCTGACCGTCATCGTTAAAATAGTTTTTTTCTACCATAACAATGACGGTCATTCACCTATAACTTATAAGTCACGCTTTCCTTTTTGCCAACCACAACAAATAACAGACACACGTGACATCGGCTGTGACGTCATCGCGAACATCGCTATAACACATAACTTTAATTGATACAAAGTTACATTATTTTGAAAGCTAGTAACAGTTCAAAAAGGTTAGATATTGGTCACTGCAGACATGCTTTGTTGGGTTGAGCTATACAGTACATCTGATAGAGTGCTTATTATAGGGTGTCACTGTGATTCCACACTATTTACCCAAAATCGCATGGAATCATACAGATTTATTAAACAAACAATTATCCAAGGTATGAGATCTAGATGCGTGTTGGGAGCTGACATCCTGTATAAGGCCATAATAGTCTTATAAATTGATAAAATGCAATGTACCCACTTAAAATTTTAAAAAATTTGTATTTTTTTTCGGTTGTTTTTCTGGGCCCAAAAGTTTAAACCAAAAAAAAAAAAAAAAAAAAAAAAAAAAAAAAAAACAAAAAAAAAAAAAAGGAAATGGATTAAAAATCCTTAATGAACATGAATAAATGATATTTTTATTACAAACAAGGCATGTCCCCTCCCAAAATTGTTTACAATAATAGAAATGTATAATAAAGTTTAATTGATTGTAAGAATAAATATTAAATCAAAACTTATGTTTGAATGAAAACCAACACAGCAATTATGATCTGTTATTAATTCTGGTTCATACTAGTGATATGAACAATCACAAAGGTTTGATTTTGGATGTATGCAGGCTATAGACTGCTATGCACAAAGAAAAAAGTAGTGAAATTCCACTCCTGACCAATAAGAACTCTACCTTACAGGCTACTACTATGTGCACTACTGTATGTCAGAACACCAATCAGACCAAAAGTTATATTTTAGCTATTCAATACTAACTTTCATAAACTAATATTTGTCTTTTTTGTATGAAAAAAAGTTCCAAATGAATTACATTATTGTAAATTGCAATTGAATTTGAAATCATAAATATAATAAAATCATGATTGCAGTTATATCCAAAGATGGTTTATGTTTTTCAAGAACATTTATGAGTAAATAATTGCTGTGCTCCCTCTTTAAACAAAAATTAATAAAAGTTTTGACAAAAGATTTATTGGCAGATTTTTTATCTGAAATGCAAGAAAGTGAAAGTAAGTGTTAAAAAATGTATTCCAATTATAAATTTTATATGATTACAGGACAGTCTTATTGAACTTAAGATGAGGAGATATTTCAAATTTATTCTTAAAATCGACATAGTTCATATCTTCTGAGTGACAGAAAGTAACACAGTACTAAAAGACATAATTGTAACCTTATGCATGCATTTATAAATCACCATTCAATACCAAATGATAGAATTGCATAGGAAAAGTTAATCAAAAACATACCTCTTTGTTGACTACCACCCCGTTTCGAAGGACAAAGTGGGGACTTATGAGGTTGTTTAGCACATCATGTAAGCTTAAGAGCTCTACGAAGTGTCTGTAGCTTCTTCATAGCTTAACAGCCTCACCAGTGAATCCATGCATGCTGAGTGTTCACCTTTTTTTGACTTTGCTAAACCTTTTGAAGGGCTCCTTTTGAAGCATAGATCAGTAATGAGACGTTCGCCTACGGCTCCTGCTTTTAAACATTTCTCTCGTGTTTTCAAATGTCCGTCGTGTTTTATCACAGTATAAAACATGCCTTAGCCTTCTTTTTTATTAAGTATTATACACTGAGGCAGCTCAAACTAGATTAATCACTTTTTTTTTTTTTTTTTTTTTTTGTATCGACAGTAATTAATTGATTTGCAGAGGAGGAATTGAACTTTTTAATCCCACTTTTCCCAGCATCATTTTGTGTGCTTTATAATTTCTTGTTTAGCTGGTAAATGTAATAACATTTCTGTATTTCCTTGAAATAAATTGAATGATTTGAATAAGTCTTCAGTAAAGGAAGGAAAGAGAGATAAAGGGAGGGAAGAAAAATTATGTTCCTTACCAGCTGTGTTGGTAGGGCATTGGTGGGCCTAATGGCCCTTTCCCTTACATGTATAGCATGTCAGCCAACCTCCTAAAAGGAATAATTAAATACAATAACAAATGAAAGTAGGCTGTACCCATAAATGTATAAAATAAGACTGCATGTCTTTAAATGTCGCATTATATTTTGGAACTGGATGATAGAACAATTTTAATGCAGTGAAGCCTTTTTTGCAATACATTATTATAATCCTATAAAGATGAAATATATGCCAGGATGTGTGACATACCATTTCCAAAAAAAAAAAGGGTTGTGGTCTGTAACATTGAGAATGTAAACACT
>JANTNT010017900.1:0-13278 GCA_024752375.1 Entacmaea quadricolor | reverse complement strand
AGTTTAGGTAGTCCGTAAAGTTTAGGTGTTTGTGGTGTGGAACATCGTAAACGGTAGTAACAGCGGTTGTCCAAGAACTCGGCCTTCTTGAGCGTCAGTAGTTTGCTGTTGAGTTTTCGTTGCAGTGCTGGTGTAGGGTCTCAAGACTACACTCACCCGGACGATCACAGTAACTCAAAATGATAAGTTTTCAATTTTCTAATGACTCACTCTCTAGTACCCCTCAAAACTAAAAGAATTATGGGAAGGTTCTTAGCCAAAGATCTTTCCTAATATCTAATAGAAATAGGTAGATAGTTACTTGAGAGATCTGGGTTTTTGAGCGATATTTGGGGTCTTTTTAAAAGGTCTTTGGGGGTGGGTTTTGCGGCTATTTGTCGCGTGTAATTCCTGAACATATTTTGAGGATGTAGCTACCTGTACGCCAATACGCACGTTCGTACTCGAGGAAATGGCAAAAAAAAAAAAAAAAAAAAAGATTTAATCAAAAAATAAATAAAACCTAGGAGGTATCAAGCGTACTGTTGATGTGTTAATTTATTCATGATGTAATTATTTCCCATGAGGCATCACGCCTGAGTTGCCTCGTGTACAACATGGCGAATTAAAGATTGCTGAATTTCCTCGCTCATCAGTTCTCACCAATTAATCCTCCTAAAACCGAACCCAATCAACATGGTGGCACTGGCGGGATACTAATTCGAAAATGGCAACTTATGAAGCCGGTAATTTTAGACTACCTCCTCAATTGGATGTAAATTCTGGAAATGTCTCCGAAAATTTCAAACGATGGAAACGCCAAGTCGAAGTGTACCTCTGGCACGACTGAGAAAGACAAAAAGGTACAAACTGCAATCATTTTGAATTGTGCTGACCCTCAAGTCCTCGAGGAGTATGATAATTTTACGTGGGAGAGGAAGGAAGATGCAAATAAACCCGACAAAGTATTCGAAGCTTTAGAGAAATACTGCAACCCGAGCGGAGATAATGAAGTGAATCAGCTGCTTGTAAATTTCAAGAAAAGGAAAGAATGATGAGAGATAAAATAATGTTTACGGTGACAGGCAAACTTCAAGAATTACTACTTAGAGAAGACAAGCTCACGCTTGTAAAAGCATTGAAAATTTGTAGAGCTTTTGAACAGTCGAACAAGCAAGTCAAGGAATTCAGGAGCAATGCTACTACAGGTACTTCAAGTTCTTCACCTCAGGTAAATAAATTGTCAAAGAAAACCGCTCAGAAAACACGAAGAAAAACGAGAACAAACCTATCGATGAAAACAAAGGCTCAAGGCAAGGTAACAACATTTTACAATTTGATTGTAAGTTTTGCGGCTACAAGCACGAACGTAAACGAGACAAATGTCCTGCCTGGGGTAAGACGTGTTACAATTGTAAAGGCCTCAACCATTTCAAATCTAAATGTAACAAAAAGGTGCATGCAATTTCACAATCTGATAACTATGACGATTCTGACGAATACTTTGATGACAAATGGCTCATGGCTGTTAACCACGAAGGAAATAGTGTCACTGCCACACTCACTGTGATTGACCATAATGTCAAAATTCCAACTTGACAGCGCCACAGACGTAAATACTATCTGTCAGAAACACGTTAGAAAGCAACAAGTATCACCAACCAACGTACGTCTTAACATGTGGAACAAAACTGGCCTGAAACCCCTGGTGAAACTTCCTTAAGTGTCTCAAACCTTACTAACAATACCCAATATGAAGTTAAATTTGTTGTGGTACCCAATGGTTTCACTAATCTTCTTGGCCTCGAAACAATTCAGGAACTCGGCTTTATAACCATAAATAATGATGCATTCATCTCTAAAGTTACTATTCCTCAACTGGGTGACCTGGGTGAAGCGACTCTTAGAATTGATGAGACTGTCCTGGTAAAGGTACTCCCTTGCAGGAAAATACCCCTAGCTATCCAAGATGACGTTAAGCAAGAATTAGATCGACTCGTAGGAAAAGGAGTTCTAGTTCCAGTAACGGAACCAACTGAATCGGTTAGTCAAATGGCAGTTGCACACAAACGGAATGGCCAGTTGCGCATCTGTATCGACCCTCAACCACTCAACTCTGCACTTAAACGTGAATATTACAGAATATACTCGACGACGTACTTCCAAAGCTCAAAGATGCCAAAGTATTCAGCAAGTTAGACGTGAAGGAAGCATATTGGCATGTTCGACTTGATAAACCCTCAAGTAAGCTAACTACAATGATAACCCCTCTTGGACGCTACATGTGGAAGAGACTTCCGTTTGGTCTTAAAGTATCCATTGAAATATTTCAGCGTAAGATTAATAAAGCACTTGAAGGCCTTAAAGGTGTGTTTAACATTGTTGATGACATTATTGTAGTTGGATGTGGACCCACAGAAACTACTGAAGCGCTAGAAGACAATCAACTCAACTTATCAGCAACTCTTAAACGCTGCGCTGAAAGAAACATCATTCTAAATAAGGACAAGAAACAAATCGGACTGAAAGAAATCACTTTTCATGGACACAGAATCACAAGTGAAGGTGTAAAAATCGACGAATCAAAATTCGAAGCCACATGTGACATGCCCGCACCCAACGATGTAGAAGGTGTAAGACGTCTTTGTGGCATGGCTCAGTACATGGCAAGATTCATTCCAGACCTTGCTGAAATTCTTGAACCAATACGAGCTTTGACTAGAAGAGACATCCCATTTGTGTGGTCCAAAGACTGTGCAAATACTTTCAACATTCAACAAAAGAAGTTGTACTTCAAGCGGACAGTAGCCAACATGGAATTGGTGCCGTACTACTACAAGACGGTCGTCCGTTAGAGTATGCATCACGTGCGCTGACACCATCCGAAAGAAAAGGGCGCAAATAGAGAAGGAAGCCTTAGCTGTCCTATATGATCTTGAACGATTTGATCAGTACACCTACCGTCGGTCAGTAACCATAGATAACGACCACAAACCTCTTGCCGCAATACTACGCAAACCTCTAAGTGTAGCTCCGAAACGTCTTCAAGACATCATGATGCGCTACAACATATACAATGTTAACTTTGTTTTTGTAAGAGGCACCGAACTACCCTTAGCAGATACACTAAGCAGAACCCACCTAGTCTCTAGCAACGGCAACCGGGATGATCGTGCACGAATCATGAATGTAAACGCATTTGGCGACATCCCAGACGCGCGACTTAAAGAGGTGCGCCAAGCAACGACACAAGATAGTAGTCGACAGTGTGTAATTAAACTGATTTTAGAAGGGTTGCCGGAGGAGAAGCGTGACACTCCTTCTTGTGCCTCACTTTATTTTGATATCCGTGACTCCTTAACAGTAGTTGAGGGAGAAGCAGTGGTAATCCCCTACGGACTACGAGCTTCAGTAAAGAAAAAGGCTTTATAGTTCTCATCTCGGTAGTGAAAGCATGCTCCGTCGAGCAAGAGACACTGTATTTTGGCCCCATATGGCTAGTGACGTAAAGCAAATAGCTGATGCGTGTGAAATATGCCAGCAAATGAAACCAAAGAATGTACAAGAACCTCTAAAACAACACATCGATGGTGACGAACCATGACAAAAAGTCGGACTTGATTTCTTTCAAATAGCAGACAAGCACTATCTCGTAGTGGCCGACTATTACTCCAACTTCATCGAGGTTGATCTTCTCACAACACAGACAAGTGCTCGCATGATATGGCATACCTAGAATGATTGTGTCCGACGGTGGTCCAATATTCACCTGCCAAGAATTTGACTCATTTACCAAGAGTTGGGGAAATACGCACGTGACCTCATCACCCATGCACCAACGAGCCAACGGAAAGGCTGAATCAGCCATAAAAATCATGAAAAATCTCCTAAAACCCAGAAAGAGGGTGGTGACCCATATGACGCAATGTTGGAACAGCGAAACACCCCATTGACAAGATACTGGTCGTAGTCCTACTGAAATCAATCGTAAGACACGCTCATTTCTACCTTCTGTAAACTGTCAACTCAAGGACTCCGTCATCAAAGAAAAACGTGCAACCCGCAAGGATAGTGTCAAAAGAAGTCATGATCGAAAATCACGACAATTGTCTGAATTAAACGTTGGACAGACCGTATTCTTTCAACATGTCGAAGGACAGAACTGGAAATTAGGTGAAGTTACTCAGATCCTAGGTTCCAATACCTACCAGGTAAAAGGCCCGGATGGAGGTGCCTATCGAAGAAACCGGGTACACTTTGGACCTACTATAGTAAATTACAGGGCTCTGTGTCACTTTCTCCTAATAATGAAGAATCACCGAATTCACAGCATGGAACACCAACACTCAACTTACCTACTGATGCCGAAAAGAAAGATAATCCTCAAACCAGCACTCAGATGAAAAGTCTACCTACTGATGCTGATAATCAGACAACAAATATTGACAGACCAAGGCGCGAAATAAGACCACCTGTTCGCTTCAAAGACTGTTTCTAAGTAGAGAAACATTATTGTTCGAGTTTTTTAACGTTTCGTCCCATTGTTGTTAGGATCATCCCTTTGAGGGGATCCTGTAGGACTTTGACTAATTTTAATGTCATTTAGTTTTCTTTCCCAGAAGAAGGGATGTTGATGAGTTAATTTATTCATGATGTAATTATTTCCCATGAGGCATCACCTGAGTTGCCTCTACAACATGGCGAATTAAAGATTGTTGAATTTCCTCGCTCATCAGTTCTCACCATTAATCCTCCTAAAACCGAAACCAATCAACACGTACCTCTAAAAAACACCTAGCTACGCCCCTAGGGAAGACTTTTCGATCAGAACGAATACAAAAATTCTTCCCGGAACGACCGTTAAGTATCACAGGTAACAAAAAAGTACAAATACTTACAAGTTAAATCACGAAAGAAGAACAAATTTCACAAGAACTAAATTTCTAGCTAGAGACACAGTATGTAAGGGGGGTATTAAAGGTCAGTTATGGTATTTTTGCTATCCCTAACAACTCCCCCCCTTAAATCCTCCTCTGCTCAGGGTTCATATTACTAGGTGTATAATTATATTGCATCATAAGATGACTGCGGTAAAGCAAAAACCATGGCCGAAATATGCTGGTCAGTCTAGTTTGGTGGCTAAAGGCAAAACAATATTGACAGAAGAATTGCGCGACTTTTAATTTTAATTCTTGTATATGCGAAGCATAGAAACAAGTCATTGTGAGGACTCAGGATATGCAAATGTGTCACTCGCTCACTAACTAATGCTTTTATTGAGTTCATAACAATCATTCTATCTACCTCAATCAAGGAAATTTGCTTCAGAAAAATTCTCGAACGTTAGTAAACAGCCGAAAAATATTCACGAAGGACCAAATTAACAACAAGTCTGGGGGAAGTTTGAGGAAAGATGGGACTTTCTTACCGTTTAAATGAAGTGTTTTGACCTACATTCATTCGGCTTGCTTCTTCGCTTACAAATAGGTGACTTACATCACGAATCTATGCATGATGCACTTGACAGTCACAACACAGATAACCCATGAGATAAATAAAGCCAAACAATCTTTTAAATTTGCTTCAAATATTCCTGGTCCTACTTTGCTTACCGCTGTTTGCATTACGCAGCCACCCCAGACAAAAATCGTGACGTGCAGTTTGCAATAGACTGCCGTCAATCAAACACATTAGTTACCTTAAGACTGACGTATTTGACCATTTACGCCAAACAGCAAATGTCAAGAAGTCACGTGACCATGGTGTTAACGTCAGGTTTGCGGTCTGCCGTTCACATTTTGACGTCTAGCCGTGGCTCTAGAGGTAAGTCAATAACGGCAAAAATTTTCTTCAAAAACCCACGTTTCATGATTAAATCTGATTTTAGAAGGATTTAAAATTTCTTTTCTGTCTCTGATATCTTAGAATTGAGTGGAATTTCAAAGACTTTAAATTGTTTGCCAAAGTGTTGTTGTTTGAGCCCCTTTTGTGCTTCGTTGCAACACAGTTAAGTTAGGATTGTTGCCACTCATAAATACCGAAAACCCACCTCCGATAGTTATACCTAGGTTAAGAGGAATTCAATCTCTTTTAATCCTAACTTGAAGGATTTACCTGCAAAAGGCTATTGTCTCAATTAAATGGAAAAATCGATCCACGACAATACGCACGGTAAGGACATTCTACTACAGATGCACTGCTTTACATCCTGCAGGTCATTTATGAAGCAATAAACAGTGGTAATGCTGGTGCCCGGATATTCTTTGCAGACTTTTCCAAAGGTTTTGATCTGATAGATCACAATATATTTAACTGATAGGCCTGGATGTATCCTCTCCAATTAATTAGCTGGATTGCTGGGTTTCTTTCCGAGCGTTCACAAGCTGTAAGAATCGGAGGGACACTGTCGCACTGGAAGACACTTAAAGGAGGAATACCACAAGGTACAAAGCTAGGGGTCATCTTGTTTACTGTTATGACCAATAGAATGTTTATTAGCAATTGTTTGTAAATAATTTATTAATTTTAGCTTTAGTAAATCTATGTAAATATAGTTCGTTAATTCAGTTTTATACTGCAAGAGCTTAATAAACTATTATTAATATTAATATTCTTTTTCAGACTAGTGGGATTTAAGGGACTTTTTGTTGTTCTAGTATACAGTTTAGTATGCTCCTAGTTTGTTCCTTTGACGTAAGGAGAGAATTACGTCAATCTTGAGGTCTCTATTGACGAAATTTACACGCGGGTGGATTAGCCTGCGTAGAACCCCCGTTTACTCCAGCTACACAGGCTAGTGTGGATAGGTGAGTGTGGCTTTTCGATCAAACTTTCTCAGTCGAAAGCGATTAAGTACATCCAAGTAAAATTAACTGACATTGATGGCACGCAAATCTGGGACAGCCCAGGCGATGTGGTAGCCGGTAAACTTTTTAAGTTTAAATTTATTTGATTTTTATAGAAAAATAAATAAATAAATAAAATAAAAAATCAAGGAGAACGGTCTATCATGATCGTCATTCTCGTTTAACGAAAGGTCTGCAGATTTCGCCTTTCAACAACAACAACAAAAACGATCTATCTATCTGTGTGTCTGTGTGTCTGTCTGTCGACTGTCTGCGTGCGTGTGTGTGTGTAGTATGTGTGTATGCAGATGTAGATATAGATGTAGATGTAGATGTAGATAACACTTTCCTCGAGTTGATAATGGTATGATAGGCTTACCGATCGAGTAGTGTCGTGCCTGCGCCGCCGTCAGTTTAATATCAAACTATTTGAATTTGAATATTTCAGCATATATGAAAAATTATTACCCTATTCCCGCTTTTATTAAACGGATACTGTAGTTTACTGCTTGGATTTGATGAGCTGTTTGAACGAAATAAAATTGATGGGATCATGGGATCGTGAGAAGGTCAATGACTTACAAATCATCAAGCTTACAATATTACTTTTTGAAACATAAACAAAATCAAATGATTTTCTCAGATTTCTAACAACCGAATACAAAAAGTAACTTCATTTCCGAGTTCAAACCTATTGACAGCGTAAAGTAGGTGGATCCGAATACCGTTGTCATTTGTGAATGTCACATAGATTTGTACAAAATTTGAGCAATTTAAAAATTCTACCAAATCTAACGCAATAAGACAGCAATTTTGTATTACATTTGTAGTAATAGAAAGGAAGAAAAAAACTTGGCGGCCGGTGACATTCACGTATACTGGTATTTGCATTAGAGCTCGCATCGTGCCATTTTTGATCTCTGTTTGAGACACCTCAACGTTTTCTTTTCTTTTCTTTTTTTTTTTTTTTTTTTTTTGTCGATCAAACCATGGGCTATAGTCCATGCTTTTTGGTGAAAAAAATTTAGAAATAAAAGATGTAAATTTTTGAAGATTAATATAAAAGGTGTGAAAATAGGCAAAAATCGAACTAATCTATATATATTTCAAAAAATTTTAGAAACAAAATATGTTAATATGGGCCAAAATTTTTGGTCAAAAGCAAAAATCGATCAAAACCATGGCCTATACTCCATGCATTTAGGCAAAACATTTTTTGTAAATTAATTTTGTAATTTATTTTTTCATTAATATAAAAAGTGGGAAAATAGGCCAAAATTGATCCAAACCATAGGCCTTTCTCTATGCTTTTTGTGTAAAACGTTTAGTAACAAAATATGTTGATTTTTTTTCTTCTGATATAAAAGGTGTGAAAATGGGGCACAATTGAGCAAAACCATGGGCTATAGTCCATGTTTTTCTCGAAAACGTTTTTACAAATAAAATGTTAATTTTTATTTATTAATAAAAAACGAGTGAAAAAGGCACAGAATATATCAAAACCACGGGCTATAGTCCATTTGGTCAAAATAAATAGAAATAAAATATGTTAGTTTGCTAATATCTAATATCAATTTGTTAAATGGCTAATATCAAATGTTAGAAAATGGGCCAAAATCGATGAAAACGGCCATAGTCCATGCCGCTTTGTTGAAAAAATTCTAAACAAAAATATGTTAATTTTTTTTATTAATTATAAATAAATATAAAAGGTGTGAATATGGGCCAAAATCGATCAAACCCATGCACTATAGTCAATGCTTTGTGGTGTAAAAAATTTAGAAGTAAAATATGTTAATTTTTATTAAGTAATATCAAAAATGTGAAAAGGGACAAAATCGATCAAAACCATGGGCTATAGTCTATGCATTTTGGTGAAATTATTTTTAGAAATAAATACGTTATTTTTTATTACTAATATCAAAAGTGTTAAAATGGGCGAAAATCGATCAAAACCATAGGCTTTGGTCCCATGCTTTTCTGGTTACAAAATTTTAGAAATAGAATGTCAATTTTTATTTTTAATATGAGAGGTGTGAAAATGGGCCAAAATCCATCAAAACCATGTCTATAGTTAATGCTTATTGGTGAAAAAATTTAAAAAGTAAAATATTTTACTACTAATTTAAAAAAACGTGTGAAAATGGGCCAAAATCGATCAAAACATTAGGTTATATTCTGTCTTTTTTTCGTAAAAAAAAATTAGAAATAAAATATGTCAATTTTTATTTTTAATATGAGAGGTGTGAAAATGGGCAAAAATCGACCAAAACCATAAGATATTGCCCATGTTTTTTGGTAAAAAATGTTTAGTAATAAAATATGTAAATTTTTATTAATTTAAAAAAGGTGTGAAAATGGACCAAAATCGATGAAAACATGGGCTATACTCCATGCATTTTGGCAAATTTAAAAAAAAAATAAGTATATATATATATTTTAATATAAAAGGTAGAAAAATAGGCCAAAATCAATCAAAACCATAATTTTTGGTAAAAAAAAAAAAAAAAAAAATTTATTAATTGATAAAAATGTGTGAAATTGGGCCAAAATCGATCAAAACCATTCTTTTTGGTGAAAACATTTAAAAAGTAAAATGTTAATTTTTATTTATTAATATACAAATTGTGACAATGAACCAAAATCCAGCAAAACCATTGGCATAGTCCTTTCTTTCTGGTCAAAAAGTTAAGAAATAAAATATGTATAATTTTTTCCCTATTTATATAAAAGGTGTCAAAATGGGTCAAAACAGACCAAAACCATGGGCTATAATCCATGCTTTTTGTCAAAAATAAAATATGTTGATATTTATTACTTATATCAAAAGTGTGAAAATAGGCAAAAATCGATCAAAACGATAAGCTATTGAACATCGTTTTTGGTTTTTGTTTAGAATAAAAAAATATTTTTTGTATCCTTTTGATGGAAAAAGTGTGAAAATCGACCAAAATCGATCAAAACCATAGGCTATAGTGCATGAAATAGAAAAAGTGTGAAAATCAACCAAGATCGATCAAAACCATAGGCTATAGTGCATGCTTTTTTTCGAAAAAAAAGTATTATAAATAAAATGAGTGAATCTTTATTAATTAATAAAAAAAGGTGTTTTATTGGGCCAAAATAGGCCAAAACCATGGGCTACATTCTATGCTTCATTGTGAAAAATTTAGAAATAAAATATGTTAATTTTTGTTAATTAATTTTAAAAAGTTGTTAAAATGGGCCAAAATCGATCAAAACGATAGGCTATAGTCCAATCTTATGGTCAAAGATTTTAGAAAGAAAATTTGCTACTTTTTATTAATAAATATAAAAGGTTGGAAAATGTGCAAAAATCCATCAAAACCACCGCTATTGTCCATGCTTTTTTGGTGAAAATAATAATAATAATAATAATAATAATAATAATAATAATAATAATAATAATGATAATAATAAGTTGATTTTTGTTAAGTAATATAAAAGGTGTGAAAATGGGCAACAATCGATCAAACCCATGGGCTATAGTCAATGTTTTTGATGAAACATTTTAGAAATAAAGTACGTAAATTTTTAGTAATTAATAAAAAAGAAGTGTGAAAATGGCCCAAAATCGATTAAAACCACGGGAATAGTCAATACAATACAATACAATTTATTAATCGATTCTCCCGCAGGGGCTTTTCGGAATCAATTTACAATGATAATTGAAAGGAAATAATTAAATATATCTAATTACAATTTGTTAGGCTATTACACTAATAAAAATGAAATATACTTATCAACAAATTCAATAACTACATACTCTAAATATATATTATATCATTTATTAAGCTTGGTTCTCTCAGATCCAGCAAAGGCTCCACCACAGACACCCCGAGGCACGTTTGATCACTTGTCTAAGAGCCCGCGGGAACCCCCACTAGATTCAAGAGAATCAAGCCCAAGTACCAAAGTATATTTGCAACTAAGAGAATTAGGTCATTGCTTTACGTATCTCTGCCCTCACACTCCTTTTAAACTGTGTAAGTGAGGACGAATTCCTAGTGGCAACAGAAAGCCTGTTCCACGATTTCAGAGCTCTATAATAAAAATTACGTTGTGCTATAGATGTTCTACACAAAGGTAAACTAAGGTGATCTTTGTGTCTGGTGTTGTATTCGTGTGTATCGGAACACTTACATAGTTTAGAACTTAAATAGGTTAGTGCTAAACTATTAATGCATTTGAATATCATGGTTACACCACGCAAGTGATGATCAAATTTCTTAGTGTTAGTCAAAATACGGGCAGCAAAATTTTGCATAAGCTGTAGTTTGTGAACATTATCCTTTGAGGTCCCAGACCATACAGTAGAGCAGTAAAATAATTTACTAAAAACTAGTGAATTCAAAATGGTATTCAATACCTCTCTAGAAAATAGATGACGGACCCTATTTACTTGACATAAGGTAGATAAAAGGGAAGAACTAAGTGATGTAACGTGATCATTAAAGTTCAAGTTCGTGGCATGGAAAACTTGAATATCGCCAGGAAACATTTGGTTTAAAAAAGGAACAGAATTCTTTCCCCAGATATTTCCAAAGGGCCTCCAGTCGCGCCTCTTACAAAGGGTTGCTGTCTGCGCGACACCCTTTTTTTTCTTTGGTTTTTCTAACACATCGACAAAAACGAAAAAGGATCATTTATATATCCTTGCAAAACCCCACCATCAGGTGTTGGCAAAACGACAGATCTCCACTACCCTAGGAACAGGCTGTTGTTGAGTTTGCAAATTCCCAGCAGGGGTCGGCAACCAAAACGTCGATAAAAGGAAACCTACCTAGAAACAGGTGGCAGACAAACTTTCCAACACTATTTTTTTCTGTTGCCGCAAAAACCAAAAAATGGCAATTGGTTTTTCTTGCAAATCCCGCTAGAAACAGGACTATTTCAAAGATATAGGTACTTTTCCTTCAGCAGGTGTTTGGAAAACGACAGTTTCTACACTAGAACAAGCGGCTAAAAAGAAAGGTAGCCGAAACGGGAAGAAAAAATATGCTTTACTAACACTTTGGCACTGTAGGGCGCATTTCGCACTTTTTTCCTCTGTTTTCCAAAATTTGTTGGTTTCGGATCTTGGGGATACATATTTGTATTTTCACTACTAACAACTTTTGTAATGTTAACATTTTTTTTCTTAACATTACTTAACTATCGCTCTGGTTTTTTGGGTTTACCCTGTTGTTTGTTTAAAGCATGCAGCTGGGCAGTATCTGAAGATGGAGGGTTCATGCTTTGAACCTGACGCTTGGTTGCTTCTTCTGTTCTAGCGATGTCCAAAGCTCTGTTAAAGGTCATATCCGCAGGTTCTTTCAAAAGCTTCGACCGAACCTGGTCAGAATTTGTTCCAAAGATCGAAGCATCGATGAGATGTTCTTCTTGTTTTTTAAAATTACATTCTTGAATAAGAGTCTCTTTACAAACAGATCAACTGATTCTTCTGCTCCTTGTCTCATCGATCTTAGATTGAATCTAGATAATCTGAAATTACTATTTGGAACAACAAATTCTTCAAATTTCTTCCAATATGTCTCTAATTTTCCTTTCTTTTCTTTAGTAAGTGTCCATGTTGATGAGAGTTCTATGCCTTCGTCCCCCTACCAAAGGAGAAGATAATTCACCTTTTCTTCTTCAGATTTGTTCTTGAGAGAACTGGCTGGATCCCACCAAAAAGTATCACACAAGAAAGAGTAGGCAAGTAAGCCTATCCCACATGGCACCGTGCTGACGAGGCCCAACAGGCCGAAACAGCTGTCCACGGTTTCTGGTTGAACTGGCTTTATCTATCTAATGACTAGAAGTTGTCAAAGGCCTTAGTGCAGTCTTCTTCTGTCATTACACGTTTAGGACTCGTAATTTACCTATTACGCTATATGCCTTATACGTCTTTTGAGCCCATCCCATATGGCTTACTTGCCTACCCTTTCTTATTAAAACAACTAGATTGAGTTGGCTCTAGTTCACCTACATGTTCATAGCCGCCATCTTAGCAAAACACAAAACCTTTTTTACATAAATTTAAACGGAAGTAAGCCATTAATAATTTGCATGTCCAAACGGAAGTGAAACCTTTACAAAGTATTTTGAGGGGTGACGTTATTTCTGGCTATAAGATATTGAGTTCACGGAGTTAATTAGCCAATCAGAGCACGCGTTATATTTTAGCTATGTTATAGCAGCGAGTGGTTGTTGAAGGGTTTATCAAACTTATGTACCCAGTGACCTAGCTTTACTATGAATACTTCATACATAAATCTTATAAGAATTTTGTTCCACAAACAAGTTTGAACTTAGATAGTCAGGAGTGAGACCATACAGTGCCTTGAAAACTAAGATGGCATTTTGTTTTTGTTGCATTCGCGTCGTAATTTGAAAAGTTCAACACCCTTGCTGCTCGATTTTGGAGTTTCTGCAATTTATCTGAAAGAGT